>PVJX010024503.1:0-28007 GCA_004027295.1 Dolichotis patagonum
AACTATTTGGAAGAAAACAAGAGTCAATATGATAGAGAGTGAATATCTCCAATTGTCTAGCTTTGAAATTTATGTCTTACATTGCTTTCTTGAGATCCGCTTTGCTCTGTTTTGTTGTGTTTAATTTTACCCTATTGATATAATTGCATGTATATTTGAGTGGGTAAGATAGATGACCATATTGTTGTTTTTGTCAGATCGTGGAGCAGAACTGTTAACAGTCTCACTGTTTGAATGTCTACTTTACATGTTTTAACTTTGTAATTTGAACAACTATTTCCAAGAAGTCAGTATGTAACTAGTCAAGTAATAATTTCTTAGGTTTTATTGTTGTTGTACTTTTCCTTTTTCCTTGGAATACTGTATTGTCGCTACCCTTTATTCTGTTTTATCTTGTTTTGTTTTTCCCTCTTTAAATAAAATTAAAAAAAAAAAGTAAGATCCTCATGTGTTAGGAAACTTGTGAGCAGAAGGTTCTTGAAACAGACTGCAGCAGAGATGGAATCCTGGCCTCCAAACATTCTGTCAACAGCTCAAACAAATGCAGCAGCTGAGGTTCACAGAGGACAGAGAACCACCATGAACCGTGGCAAGGCTGACATTACACCTTGACTCTGGCCACCCTTGTTTCTTTGCTGCTCACCAGCTGCATTTTACAAAGCCTCAGCGTAAACTTTCTCTTCTGCATTTCCCATTGATAGCCATAGTATGAAATACTCCGTTTCTTGTCCATCTGAACACCCCCCAGTGAGGCCACCCTAAGAGGGGCTTCTGATCAGCATGGCCAAAGGTTCTGAACAAGTACAGGCCTCTTTCCCAAGAAGTGAGGGCTTCTGTGACAGAACAGATTTCAAAGTCTCAGATAGCTTTTAACTTCATTTTGGGGATTCAGGGTTAGCAATCAAGGTCATGCTGGGCTGGGCCAACTGCCTCCTGGTACCAGGTTAAACAGCAACTGACTGTGTTTAGGGCAGAAGAAAATCCTATTAATTTAAAAACAGGCCCACACTAGGCTTATGAAATTTAGCCAAGAACATATCTTCCCCACTGCATGTGTGGTACACATCTATGAACCCAGCTATTCAGGAGGCTGAGAGGCCAAGGCCAACCTGAGCAACTCAGTGAAACCTTGTGTCGAAATAAAGTTTTAAAAGAGCTAGAGATGTAGCTTTCTGGAGAACACTTGCCTGCCATATACAAGGCTCTAGGTTCAATGTGGCACAGATAACACACGAAAGAAAGACCAAAGCAGAACAAGCTTCTCCAGGCAGCATGTCTAATTCCTACTCCATCTGCCATGTGTACAGGAATGTTTCTCCCTAGGGGAAGCAGTCTCACTTATCTTGGTCTCCCAGTGTCTAGCCTGAACGCTTACAACTCTACAGAGCAGATGCATAATGACGGCCATATAATTAAACTCTATAAATGACACAAATCGATTATTTCTTTAGGCAAAAAAAAAAAAATCAGTTAAACACAAATATACTTCAAAATTACAAGTTAAGTACTCTTGAATTCACCCTTCCCGTGAGTTGGTTGGCAGAAGCCATGCTGGGTCTGGGAAGAGCATAAGAAGCCAATCTACCCTTTCTGTGAGTCATGCAAACCATGCAGGGCCCAGGAAGACAGACAAACTAGTTCCCCCTTCCTGTAAGCCGACTGGTGCACAGGCTGAGTTAGGAACACTGCGCCTCCCTGCCTCCCCACATTCCCCGTAAGCAACTGGCTGATTTGGAGGACAGGCTAAGTTGATAGCAACTGAAGTACAAAAACAACTTAACACATGTATTGTTTGATTGACTCTGAAGGCCTAGAGCTGGGAGTCTGAGCATCTGTTACCTGGATAACAGTATGCCACATAGCAAATATGGGGGATTTCCTTCCGTCTTATTTTTTAAATCCAATATTATTCTGTTTTGTTTTATTCTGATTTATTGTTTAGTTTTATTTAATGCTCTATTTTGATTGGTTTTATTGCCTTGTTTTATTTGATTTTGCTACATCTGATGGTATGGGCAACTATTTTAAAGATAACAAGATACATTATGGTAGCGATTGTTGATTTCCTATTATCCTGTTTTGAAGTCCTTATTTCACTGTGTTGTTTTGATTAGTTTATTCTGTTTTATTTTGTTAGGTTTTATTCTCTTCAAAAAAAAGCACTATATATTCTTGGAAAGGTACAAAGTGATCCCCAAGCCCTATTTTAAAAGATGTGAAATACCTTAAATACCTCTGTCTAGCTGTGACACTTGATTTAGATTAGAAACTTAGTAATTATGTAGAAGGAACAACTACTCGGAAAATAGTGAGTGCATTCAACAAAGGAATACACACACACAAAAAAAATGACAGCATGAGTTTAAACAGTGACTAGCCTAACCCACCACAAGTCCACTCACCACTCCAGAGCCCCTGCATGAGGCCAGCACAAACCTGACTCCTTCAAAGATGTGCATGGCCATTTCAAATCCAATTCATCAACATTCTCTAAAAAACACAGCGCCTAACTTTAAATACATTACAGAAATCCATCGGGTTACCTTCACACACATTCTCCAGAGAGAAATATGTGGTCTGATTGATGTAGCCAGCACCTTTCATCAGGGAAGTCACACAGCCGATCAGCACTCGGGGCCTGGAGTCTGTGAGTTCTCTGCCATGGTTTTTGCTGTCTTCCTCCCATTTGTCAGAGATAGCTTCCACCTGCAAAACAAAGCAATCTTTAATCTATCATCAGAGAAGAACAAGGGAAAAACCTAGGCCAAGATCACTGTCTTACTCCACTTTGGACTGAGAAGTCCCAATATCAAGGAGAGACAGATTTGAGGTCTGGTGAGGATCCGTCTCGACTCATCTTGCTGCATCCTCATGTGACCCAAGAGACAAGGAAGCTCTCTGAAATCTTTTATAAGGGCCTGAGGGCTCTGCCCTTTCAAAGGCTCATCTACTAATAGTATCACCTTGGGGGTTAGAGTTCAACTTACAAATTTATGGGAACATAAGCACTGAGTCTGTAACAATCCTGTATGAATACAGGTGAAAAAATCTTCAACAAAATATTGGCAAACTAAATGCAGCAGCAGAGTAAAAGGATTATACACCATGACCATGCCTGTTTTATCCCAGAATAACATCTGGGATAAGTGGTTCAACATCTGAAATTTTACAACATCTGAAATAAATATATCACATAACAAGATTAAGAAAAACTCCATACTATTACTTCATTTGACACAGGAAAAACATTCAAGAAAAAAGACACTTGACAAAATTCAACATCCCTTCACAATACACTCAATAAACTAGTAATAAATGGAAATTTCAACATGGTAAAGACCATACATAAATGAAAAGTCCATAGCTAACAGCAACCCAGTGGTAAAAGATGGACAGCTTCTCCACTAAAATCAGCAACAAAGCGAGAATGCTCAACTTTCACTACTTCTACTAAACACTGCATTGGGGCCAGGAATATATATACCTAGGAACCCACTTAACCAAGGATATGGGAGATTGCACATTGAAAACCTCAAACCACTGATGAATGAAACAAAAGCGAGATATCATTCCACAGGTTACAGACTCACCAAGGGGCTCTACTTTGCATGTTGTAACATCTAGGCCAGGGCTGTCTGAAGAACTTTCTGTGACAATGACAACATTCTCTACTTGTGCTGCCAAATTCAGCACAAACTAGCTATTTTCAGTACTTGAAATGAGGCTAATGAAACTGATGAACTAATTTTATTTATTTATTTACTTATTTATGAGACAGGGTCTCACTATGCAGTTTGAGCTGGCCTTGAACTCACTTTGTAGCCCAGGCTGCTCTCCAACTCAACAATCCTCCTGCCTCAGCCTCCCAAGTGCTGGGATTACAGGCGTGCACCATCACGCCTGGCTGATGAACTAATTTTAAATTTTCTTTTCTGCTTTTTGTTTTTGTATTGGGGATTGAACTAGTGCTCGCCAGTCTAGCACTTACACCTCTGAGCTAAATCCCTGACCCCTTAAATTTTATTTTTAATAAATTTAAATAGCTACATATAGCTGGTGGCTACCACACTGAATAATACAATTTTAGAATTCGAATTATTTATTTTTATATATATGATTTTTAAAATTTAGGAATGTAGTATTAATTTGATACTTACTAAGTAATAATATGAATCAAGTGTTTTCAGAAAGCAGTCAAGAACTCTCATTAAGTTTGCTAGCATCCAAATTACATAAAAAATTGGGCTGGGGATTTAGCTCAGCAGCATAAGCCCCTGCCTTGCAAGCACGTGGTCGTGAGTTCGATCCCCAATACCGATTAAAAAAATAAAGCAAATTACATAAAAAATCAATACCTTTCCTATGTCGCAAGAAAAAAAAGCATTTGAAAATACTATGCAAAATTATACTGATAATGCAACAAAACAAAAACTTCTTGGAAATAAGATATTAAAAAGAGTAAAAAAGAGAGCTTAAATAGATGTACATAATTTGTAACTGGAGAAGACTGTAAATGACCCAAATATCAATTATCCCAAGTAGTATCCATAAACTCAGTGCCATCCAACGCAAACTGGAGCAGAGAATTAACCACAAAAAGATTATCCAGGATTTATGAAGTGTCAGGAAGGCCCCAAACACAAATCAAGCCAGGTAAGGAAACCAACAACAGCTGTGCTACAGGGACCCACAGGACAGGCTGTGGGATTCCAGGGCATGGAAAATGACCTTCCAAATGAGTAGGGAAAATGGGTTTCTTAGTGAGGAGACTAGCCATTAGGAAAGAAATGTCTGGCCCCTTCTGTGTCTGTGTACCACGACAAATGTCAGGCATATTACACACTTAAGTGCCAATAAACAAATAATTTACAGAAGAAAAGTTTCAGTGAACATTTGTGCTAAGAAATAGAATAAGTCCAAAATTCTTACAAAATCTGCCCAAAAATCTGCACAGAAAAGACTATTACATTTCATTACTTAAAATGAAATAGTGAAACAAAATTAAAGACTATCTTGGGGAAAATATTTATAACACACATAATAATTTTTCTTAAAAGGATACACTTTTTCCAATAAGTTGAAATCAACCAAAAAATGGACAAAGGACATGAAGATAATTCACAGAAAAATGAATGTACTTTAAGGGTTATAAGTGAATTAAAATCCTAAGATAATTTTTTACTTATTAGATTGGCAAAGATTTCCAAGCTTGATAATCCTTGTTAGTATTGCATAGCAAGCTGTCTCTCATTCTACTCCTGAGAGTGTAAACAATACCATTTTGACACTGATTTTATCATAACCATTACATCATTAAATCTGCATACCCTTTGACCTGTCAATTGCACTTGTATGTGCACAACTGCACTTGTATGAATGAATGAATTTATTTTTGGTGCTGGAGATTGAACCCAGAGCCTTCACGATGGGCCATATTCCCAGAACATTTTTGTTATTTTTTTAAGTTCAGGTTTCTCTAAGATGTTTAGGTTGGGTTCCAACACATGATCCTCCTGCCTCTCACTATAGGTAGGTACCACCACATCTGGCTCCAAGAATTCACACTACAAAAAATATTATTTTTATGTGAAAAAATAAATTGCTGAATAATAATCCACAAATTATCTCTGCTAATCAAATAACAAAGGGCCCAATAATTATACTTTTTAGTAATAACTTTTTAAAAACACTAGAACAACTGTTAACAGTAATTTCCATGGCATAATAGAATTATAAATTTCTATGAAGTTTCAATGACTTATTATGACTATGATTTACTTAAAATAGAAATTGTAAAGAATAAAAATAAGCTGTGCATAATGGTACATGCCTATACAGTAGTCCCAACACTCAGAAGACTGAGACAGGAGAGAGAATTAGTTCAAGCACCAGGTTATATAGCAAGATCCTGTCTCAAAAAAAAAAAAAAAAGAACAAAATCTCCCCTTTGAAGGTATAAATGTACTCCACTCGCTCCCTCCTTGTCCATGCCACCTGTGTAAGGCTGGAACTGTTCTTAAATGAGTTGAGACTCACCCTAATTGCTTTCAGTCCATTTGATACTTTATTTTCTTCCACAAGTGCAACAACTTCCTGTCCAACATTCAGAACCACACTGCCAGTCACAGCTTCACTGGAGAAGTAGATCAAATCATCAATCATGCCATAATCACTGCAGTACCGTGTCACGACACCCTGCACAGTCTTCAACCTGGTGTCACCTGAGAAAGGTAAGCAAAGAGGTTACACTGGTCACAAGAGCAAGCCTCACGACAACTAAGCTCTACCAAAGACAGACCGAACATGGGATGGGAACCTAATGGACTGGATTTGAGACATAGAGACCCGTCAGAGAATAAAGTTTTGAGGCAGAGGTACATGTTCTCAGAGCATAAGTGGATGGATATGGTGGTACAAGAGCCTTGACTACAAAGCCAGACTGCCTAAGTTTCACTTAAAGCTACTCTACTATCATGTATCATCTTAGTTGTGGTCTTTAACCACTATATGCCAGCTTTCATCATAAAATGGAAACGGCAACCACCGAAAGAACACATGTGCAATGTACCTCTAGAGCTCTGAGGGGCTGTCAAGCCACTGTTAGATTTGTGTGAGCATCTGGGGAGTCCTTGACACATACTCACACCTTCTCTCATCACCATCAATACCATCAGCAGCAGCCCCAAGAGACTGGGTAAATTCTAATAAAATAAGGCAGAGGGTATCGGAAGGCACATTCCGCCCAGGAGCTGTGCAGGCCGCCAAGCTATGTGACCTACTGTTATGGTTTAGAACTAATGTGTCCCCCAAAGGTCTTTTTATTTTAGTACCGGGAATTGAACTCAGGACCTTGGGCTTGCCAGGCAGGTGCTTGTGCCACTGAGGTATGTTCCCCGCCTTCCCTAAGAGTCTCGCATGTTCAGAAGGTGACTGAGTCACAGGGTGCTATGCTCATCCATGAATTCATCTCTTGATGAGTTCATAGCTGACTGCGTTTTTAGGGTCTAGGTTTTGATTGGAAATGGTCACTGGAGTATGACCTGGAAAGCTGTTATTTTTGTCCCAGGTTCCTCCCTTCTCTCTCTGCTTCGCAGCTGCCATGAGGTGAGCAGTTTTCCTCTGCCTGTTCTTCCCATTATGAGTTCCTGCCTTTAAGCCAGGCGACCATGGACTGAATACCCTTTCTTAGTTCTGAGATAACACGTGTGCCAACAGCACGCCTGGTTCCCGCTATTTCTGGTGTCCCTTGTGGATTCTTACTGTCTTAGAGGTGAGAGGAAGCAATGGAAACTTCTCCCTGAATGAGAGTAGCAAGCTGGGCGAGACTAGGGGGACATGAGAGCCCTGGGTGTGGGGCGCGGTGTCACGCACTCTGGAAGGACAGCAGAAAGGGACCGGACTAGGCTTCACAGAGCTCTGCAGGTGACACGTGAGTGGACGGGGGTGGGGGAGCGGGGGGGGGCAGGATGGTGATGTTCCGTCACTGGGGTGGGGCGACCGACGGGAGCAAGGCACAGAGTGATCCAGGCTGGGTGCGCATAGTACAGAGCACTCTGTATGCACCGGGCACCGGAAGTTAGGGCTACCGGAAGCCAAGGCAAGCGCAGGCCTGGACCTCTGTTCCCTTCACTCTCGGGCGAATCCGCCCCCACCCCGCGTTCTGTGACCCCTGGAGGGCCCTGTGGGGTGACAGATGTCTGCAGGGTGCCCCATTCTCTCCACGCGCACCTTCCACGAGTTCCTGCCCAGAACCCCGGTCCTTCTCCTCGGAGGCGTCTTCCCTTCTCCAGAAGAAGGCCACCAACTTAGCCGCCAGGCGCAACATGGCTCCTGCTATCCCGTTGTCTGCCAGAGGTGCCTGCACGCGTCTTCTACTCCCAGCCAATGGGAGAGCTACGTCTGCGCCTGCACCGGCCTACCATAGGCTTCGGCCAATGGGGGCGCGCGCCTGTTCCCTCTTCTGCCGCTTTGGCCTATTAGGGTCGTGGAATTCAAGGCCGTTGGCTATTTTGGCGCGTGAGGAACTCGTGGTGCCTTGTGGGAGTGAGAGCCTGCAGAGCCTACGAAGCGTCCTGCCAGGTGGCGGGGCTTCACGTGAGTGGGCGGGGCACCACGTTGAGTGGGCATGGTTTTGGCGCTGTGGGAAGCAGCGTACAGTCCTCTTTACAAAAGTGATGCCAGGGGCCAGGGGTTTAGCCCAGCGTGGAAAGCACGAGGTCTTGAGTTCGATTACCACCTTTTTTTTTTTTATAGGTACCATGAGGGAATCGAACTCACGAACGCATGCACGCCACTGAGCTAAATCCCCAGCCCCTCTTTTAAAAAAAATCTTAATTTTATTATTTATTTATTTGCAGTATCAGGGATCGAACTCACAACCTCAGGCCTGCCAGGCAGGTGCTTATGCCGCTGAGCTAAATACCCAGCCCTCTGAGTTTGATTTAAAAAAAAAAAAAATGATGCCTGAAGTAGTTTTCTTGATATTCTTCATCAAATTGAGGAAACTTGTATGGGTTTGGAGTTTTCTTTGTGGGAGGGTTTTCAACTACAAATTCAGCTTCTGCATGAGCTATGGGGCCATCCAAATTAATGTAATTTGAGCAAACCGGTAATTTCTGTTTCTTAAGAGTTTGTTCATCCAACTTATGAAATCAGGAGTATAAAGTTGCACATAACATTTCCTTTGTGTGTGGTTCTGGGGTTTGAACCCAAGGTGTCTGCCACATCTGAGCCACATCTCCAACCATTTTAAACTTTTAAGATAAAGTCTTGCTAAATTGCCCAGATTGGGCTCCAACTCTCCATCCTCCTGCCTCAGCCTCCTAGAGTACTGGAATTAAAGAGAGGCATGTACCACAGCACCAGGACCTTGCTATTTTTCTAATGTATGTATGATCTATAATGAGGAACCATCTTTCATTCTTGATACTGGTAATTCAATCATGTCTCCTATTTTCCTTGATCAACCTACTACTTCTCAATTTTATTATCTTTTTTTCTTTTTAAAAAAAACGCCTCTTCATGTCATGGAGCTTTATGCTGTAAACAATATAAGTCTTTACTATTTCAATGATTTATTTCTTACAGTTTATTTTTTACTTTATTCTTTTAATTTGTGCTTCTTCCAGTTTCTTAAGGTACAAAATTAGAGAATTAACTTTGGAACTGTCTTTGTTTTAAAGCATAAGCATTTAAAACTAAATTTCTTTTTCAGCTGACTTAGCTGCATTCCACAAAGTTGTACTTGTATTTTCACTTCATTCAGTTCCCAATTTCCCTTGTGACTTCTCCTTTGACCTACATGGAACTTTTTGTTTTGTTTTGTTTTTGAGGTACATTGTTTAATTTTCAAATATTCAAGGATTTTCCTGATGATTTTCTGTCACTGATTTTCAGTTTAATTAGGTTGTGTTCAGAGAGCAAAATCTGGATGGTTTCTGTCTTTAAAAACTTACTGAGGCTTCTGGCCTGAGCATGCCAAAGTCACCACTGTATCCTTCAGTGCTGCAGGGGGTCTGACTCAGCTCTGACCAGGAGATCTCTATTGTGGTGAATTGGCTCTGTGGGGTGTTTTTCCTGAGAGCCAGGAGGTGTCACCATTCCTATAGCCCCTAGGAAACATCACCAGGCCATGGCTGGGAGTGCACGTGGGGTGCAGAGGATCCCAGGGACTTGGTGGGTGGCATTTGGTGGAAGACGGGGATGCAGCATGGAAGCTGAAGGTGCTGGTCTGGCTTCCTGCCAGGGTCATGTGTGGTGGCATTGCCACAGGTAGGTTTGTTCCTGAGCAGTGCCAACCCAAGTTGCTACTTGGAATCCAGGCTCCCTTGTGACCACTGCCCAGACACCACGACCATGTCATGTCCAAACTGTGACCCTGCTGCACCCTGCCCAGCTCTAGCCTTTTGAACTCAGCCCATGTCACTAACAGTAGATGGTGCTGGCTCTTTCAGATCCATCCTGGTTTGGGTCTCCTCCCATCACTCCCAGTGCTGCCACCTCAGCGCTAGCCAACACCTGCGCCTCCTTGGTACATCCATTTCAGTCTCCAAGCCCACAGGTGTTTCTTACCTGGATGCCCCGTGCATCCCACCTCCCTGGATCCTGTACCCCCTCTTCCAGCCTTGTCTCTGCTGCCCCAGGGCCTTTGCACCTGCCATGCCTGCAGCTCTTCCACCTCCTGTCATGGCCTTCAGCATGCCATGACATGCTCCTTTTTGATTTCCTGGCTTTTCTTCATTCATAAAGTTGAGCATGTTACAATGACACAGGGATTTAGTGGTCTCTTGTGCTTGAATCCACAGTGAAATGTAAGTCAAACCTGGGAAGGATGATGGCCGTGCTGTCCATTGCATAAAATTTGATGAAGTCTGTGTAAATTAGGGACATAGTTAGGACTCAACAAACAGGCAGGGAGAAGAAGAGCATTTTAGGAACAATTACTTGAAGGTCATGTGAAAGAGCAAGACTGTTTAGAAACCAGTGTGGCCACCAGCATGGATGACGCTCTTCTCAGTGACAGCTGAAGGCCTGGGCCTTGTGGAATTTGCTCTGCACTCCTGATTTGAGGTGGCTGGTTTGCATTTCTTAGTAAAATAGCCACTTTTGAAAGGCACGAAAAATGGTTGAAATCCACTTGACATTTTTCTTCAAACAAAGAGAAACACAGAAGGGCTTAGTCCCTTTGGCCCAATTCCCACCAATTCTGTTGACTGCTTTAAAATTCACTACAGAAACTCGGGAGAGTTCCCTGTCTCTTCAAAATAATTCTTGACTTCATGGGTAATAGTTTGCAAAAATAGTTCTAATCCTCCTTGTTGGGTTGAAAACTAAGGCAGCGGAACCCCTGGGACGTGAAACCTGAGGGTGTGTCAGGTTTGATGTAGATTTGTGGCTCAAGGAGCTGGTTTTTCAAAGCACTTTGGTTTGAGGCTTTTTGCGATGTGCACAAAGAAACTGTTGCTGGAACTGTCAGGGTGCCAGTGTCTCTGCGTGAAAAACATTCATGTCCTTTTTCTCTGCCTGGTGAACAGGAATAAAGGGCACAGCCGGATAGTGCCTGCCAGCCCTTGGGGCTGCCACAGAAACCGACGGGTGGAATCCCAAGCAGTTCAGGGCCAGCTGAGCCAAGTTGAGAACATAAAGGTTCATGTGACCTTGGGAAGGGGATTTCCACTGTGGGGTCACAGGGGGCCGAGAAATGCTGCCGCAAGAGACAGAGCAGAGCTTGGGCTGAGGCTCCTTGTGTGGGCTGGCCAGGATTCTGGACACGGTGACTCGGCTTCCTCCTGAGACACCCACCTGGCAGGTCTTGGTGATGGGGCCCAGGGAGGCCCTTTCTTCCTGAGCTGGGCAGGACAGCTCCGAGCTGGCAGTTACACAACCAGCGTGAAAATTTCTGGGATCCGTTCGCTGGGTCCTCATTGAAATTCAGGAAGCAGGGCCTGCCCTGGCTTAAGTGCAGTTTTGCTGAGCTTTTGTTCGTTTGTGAATAGTTCTTGCTGGAAGCCCCTCACCCTCACAGAGCTCATTGCTCCCGATAGCTGGGCAGCTGCAAAGGTAAGCGCGCAGGCGTGAAGCCCCGAGTAGGGGCGACTTTGGGATCGCTGGGTCAGTTGGTCATAGGCTGACTGGGATTCATACAGAAAGTTGCTAAGAGTTTGAAGCGTCTTATACCTGAGGCCAGGGTCAGTGACCCTCGTGAATGCCAAGCTCAGCCGTGGGTTCAGATTCAGCTGTCTTCCCAAGAAAGGGATTTTATTTACCTTTTAGAATTAAGTGCTTATTTTCCTCTTTACATTCCTGTCACTTTAATGTGACTAATAACTCTTTGTTTTTTTTTTTTTAAAAAAGTGTTTCTTGAAAACAGTTCATTGCAAGAGGAGGTTTCTGGTGGTGAGAGTTGATAAGTTGGTGACACTTGAGTGAGTGGCGGCAGTGACCTGTCTCAGCACAGCCGCAGTGTCCCTTCCTGTCCCCAGCACCATGACACGAGATGGGCAGTTCAGGGAGGAGCTGGGCTATGACCGGATGCCCACGCTGGAGCGGGGGCGGCAGGACATGGGGCGGCAGGATCCAGGTGGCTTCAGCACCGACACGAAGCCCAAGGACCTCCAGCTGTCCAAGAGGCTGCCCCCGTGCCTCAGCTACAAGACCTGGGTCTTCTCTGTGCTGATGGGGGTGAGTGTGTGGCCCCTGGCCCAGCATGGTCCCTCCTGAGTGGGCTGGGCAGGAGCAGGTCCCAGCCCAGGCCTGTGGTGGGAGGGCTTGTGCTGCAGCTACATTGATTTCTCCTGTGTCTGCTAAGTTGTTCCGCTCAAAGGACAATCAAGAGGCCACGCTGAGCTCGCAGGGTCCACACCAGGCCAGGGTGGTCACCGAGATCCTCGATTCCCATGAGACCCAAGGCCCCCTGGAGCAAGGTCTGTAGAGCTAGGGGAGTCTCCGGCTCCAGGGAAGACGCCAGTGTGTGGCCCAGGTGAGAGTTGAGCCCTAGCAGCCAGGTAGTGAGGACGGGAGCGAAGACCTGGGCCAACTGGAAACATTCCAACACAGACCTGGGGACAGCCAGGGGACAGGAAGAGATGTCTGGGTTTGAGAGGGCCCAGTAGCAGGGGGCCAGGCTGCCGGGTGCACCTCTCTACAGGGGTACTCGGGTTCTGTGAAGGGCTGAAGGCTGAGGTCCGTAGGGGACCCCTCCCTGCCATGCACTGCCCTGTGTCCCTGAGGCCTGGCTGGTGCGTCCTGGGGTAGAGCCCGGCTTCCCGACTTCTCCTCCCTGGGTCTGTGTCCTGGTCCCCCGTGGTCATCTTCCACAGGTCAATGTGCACAGCTTCTGCAGAGGGAGCCAGGGTGCCCTGTAGGGCCCTGAAGCCTCAGAAGCCAGGTTGGGGTGAGGGCCCTTTTGGGGAGAGGAGCCATTTCTTGCTTTCAGTTTTGACCGTATTCTTTTCCCTTCTCTCCCAGATCACAGTGGTGATCCTGGTGCTCGCACTCGGGGGAGAGAGGCCCATTTCTGGGTCATAACAGGGTGGTGTCTGTGCTCTGAGAGGAGTCTGGGTCAGGTGGTATCGGGGTGCTCTGTGGTGGACGCAGCAGGTGTGTTGTATTGGGGGTGCTCCTTGCCTTTCCGTTGTCTGCAGAGCTGCCTTCTGGTGACCGCAGGCTTCTCGCTGTACCTGGGCAATGTGTTCCCCTCCGAAATGGATTACCTGCGCTGCGCTGCTGGCTCTGTAAGCTCTGTCCCTCAGCCAGGTTCCTGTCCCCTGCTTGACTTCCTGCGCCCTGGGATTTGTGGGTTTCTCTCATTTGTTCCTCATTCAGATATCCCTTGTGTGACTGGAGCTTAGCACAGTGTTTATCTGCCCATCACCTACGAGGCAGGTCTGGACCTTGCTCTGCCGAAGCCCAAGCAGCTGTGACCCTTTGGGTTCTAACCTGCAGCTGCCTCCTGCTGCAGCAGAGCAAACTGGTGGGGCCCCCGCTAGCCCACAGAACAAAGCTCTGGGAGGACGTGATCCCCTCCTCCACTCCCCTCCAACACCTTCCCCTGCCTGTGTCCTCTCCACAGCGCAGCCCCTGTTGGTCACAGTGACCTCTGACCTCGGGCCTAGGCAGCCCCTCACCCTCTAACAGCCTTGCTCTGTCCTGGCAGCCATCTGTTACCTGGCTCCGCCATCTCCAGCTCAACCCCAGCTGTCTTCTGCCACCTTCCAGGGGTCTCTGAGCTCTGTCTTCCTCAGGGACTGGGGTCCCTTTGCCCACAGAAGTGCCTCACCTGTCTCCCTCTGCTGGCCCTTGATCCTGCTCTGGGCTCACGGTGGAGTCAGAGTGTGTAGCCTGGGCAGGAGCCCCAGGCCATGGGACCCTCCCCTTCCACGCAGACATCCTCTCCTTCCAGGCACTCCTCAGCCGAGCTGGCTCTGGACCTGTGCAGTCACCACACATTCTAAGCCAAGTGTGGTGGCGCTCACGACTTAGAGAGACCTTGTCTCAAAATAAAAAATAGAAACAGCTGGGGATGTGGTTCAGTGTGAGGCCATGCGTTCAGCCCCAGCACCTTCCCATCATAATCAATCAATCAATCAATCAATCAATCCATCCATCAGTTTACATTCTGACTTTCAAGCATATCCAGCTAGAGTATTTTTTAAAGAATAAGTTATTTTGAGGTACCTGGGGACCATTGATGTCAAGCAGAACCCTTGTGTCAAGTGTTTGGCAACACTTGTTTGCCAGTGTGACTCAGCTGATTCCAGAAGCTTGAATGTTACAATGCATTATTATTGGATGAATATTCTGTGGGGATGGCGCCAGCACTTGCCAGGCAGGCGTTCTCTCACTGAGCTGTGCCCGGTCCTGCAGCACAGTGTTTTTGGGGTGTCCCTGGGGCGGCTGCCCCACTGGGAACCGAGGCTCACTGGGCTCTGCTTCCTCCTCAGTGTCTCCCCTCAGCAATCGTGAGCTTTGCCGTTTCCAGGAGCAACATCAATGCGGTGAGTGGGGCCTTCCTGCACCCCCTGCAAATGTGGAGGGGCTTTGCTAGGGAGGTGGGCACCCTCTAGGCTGGGGGGCCCCTGCGAGGGTTCCCAGGGTCACTATCAATGGCAGAGTTTCCTGCCCCTCTCCTCCAACAGGGGACCCCCAACCCCCCGGTCCTGGGGTCTGTCAGGATTTTCGATGACCTAGAATTCAGCAGATGTCACCTTTCCTCCTCGAGCTGTGCAAAGAAGGAACCACCTCCCGCCTTGCCTTTCAGATTCCCAACTTCCAGATATTATTTGTTTCCACATTTGCCGTCACCACTACCTGCTTGATCTGGTTTGGATGCAAACTCATTCTGAACCCATCGGCAATAAACGTGAGTCACTGGGCTGGTGTGGGCTGCACACAGCTTTCCTGTTGCGTCGGGGCTGCGTCCTCCTGCAGTGACATCATGTGTGGGGCTCTGCTCACATCTGGGTGGCAGGAATGCTGCTGGCTAGAGTGGAAATGGGTGGTGAATCTCCATTAAAATTGTTGAGGATTTTGCTTATGTTCCTAAAGAAAAGAATTGAATGAACTCTTTTCTTTAGTTCCAGTGCGCAGATTTATTGATAAACAATATTTTAATATCTGACAACTCTTAAAAATTAACAGTAATGGCTGAGAGTGTGGCTCAGTGGCTGGGCACTGGCCTGGCCTAAGCAAGGCCCTGGCACAAACTCCAGCACTGCAATAATAATAATAATAATAATAATAATAATAATAATAATAATTATTATTCCGTGTTTCATCAGATCCATGGTCCTATTAATTGTAAGACGCAGGCATTGTCTGTGCTACTACAGAAAGTGGGAAAACATAGTCATTCAAAGTATGATGCCCAGAAGGAGAAATCTCACTGAAAACCAAGACATTCTCACCAGTCTTGTAAAGCAAGAAAAGGGAAGGAAGTTTGAGGGTGTAGAAGGGATCCACCACCTGCCATGTAGAGAGATGGTGCCTGCTTTCCTGATGCTGGTATTATTAAGGGCATGTGGCAAAGTTACTGGATGTGAAAAATTAAAGCAAAACACTAATTATACCAACAAAAAAATTTGAAAGTGTTCTAAATACAGATACTGTTTTATAAAGTTAAGCACGTGTGAGTTCAGTTCTGGGGGACACAGCTAACAAGAGAGTTGCCGGACTGTTTGGTGGATGTGTGCTGCACTCTTAGAGACTTCCTGGATGTGAAGGGCAAGACAGGCAAGTGACCATGTCATGGGGAGGGGTCCTAGCAGACATCCCTGCAGTGGAGGCCCCTTGAAGAATAGCTTGGGGCTATTACCCCCACAACTAAGATTACTAGAAAACTGTCCCCAAAATAGGATAGGCTTGGCTCAGGGCAGGGGAGCTGCCCCACATATGTGGACCCAGTTGGTGCCCAGAACGTAAGTGAGTGCTGCAGGTGCCCAGACATGGCTTCCCATCTGCCACAGAGATGCACAAGTGGCAAAGACACAACTAGGAAAGATTGTCTGTCTCTATAGACACAGGAGCATTCAGGGAGGCAGGGAGAGGTGGAGGAGCATCCCAGGACGCATGGCACATCCTGTGGTCCCTTTAGGGAAAAGGGTTCCCAGGAGGGGTGCCCAGGAGGCTCGCTGGGCCATGGCAGAGGAGGGCAGAGGGCTACCCCATTGCTGGCTCTGTGGGCTCAGCTCACATCCGGGGCAACTGATGCCCACTGCTGTTCCTTTGGAGAACATTGGGATTTGCAGGTGCATTCCGAAGCACAGAGCCTGGAGACATCACTCTCACACCTTTACCAGAAAGCGTGTGCTAGGAGGTCAGAGCAGCAGCACCGTCAGCAAAAATACGAGCGTGATTGTACGTGCATTGCCCAGAGCCCGAGCACACAGATGGGAGGCAGAGTGCATGAGCAAACTGGGAGAGATCTCAGGGTGGACTGTGCTCAGGCAGCCTCGGCCTCCCCAGAGCTCACACCTGCAGAACTCTGCCCCACCTGGGCCAGGTGTAGGTGTCAGCATCTACAGGAAGCCAGGTTCAGGGCAGTCCTGGACACACTGAGCTCTGAGGGTCACTGAGCAGTGGCCACCTCAGGCAGGTGGGGACCCTCAGGAATGGAGCATTGAAACCACTTGAGCTCAGGTGGTCTGGTCAAAGGATGTAGGTGTAGGTGGTAGAATAGGACATTCATGGTTCTGTGCAGAGTGGGCCAGAGGCCAGGTGTGCTGCTCTGCATACCACACTGCTGTCCCATCAGCCCGTCACCAGGTCCCCTGGGGTGTGTGCCCCTGGCTCCTGGCCACAGAGTCCACCTGTTCTCCTCCCCCCATCTCATCCTGGGTGTGTGAAGCCAGTCCCTTTCTGGGCTCCCAAATGCAGGGGGCACCAAGGTCTCCCCAGTGGGTGTCATGCAGACCCAGCACCTGGCACCATCCCAAACCAGCTGACAGGGACACATCTCTTTGCAACCTTCAGGACCAGGAGTACAGCCTCTGATCATGGCTCTACCTATTTGTTCATTTACCCAGAGCATAATTATGCTCTACACCCACACCTCAACTTGCAGGCCACGTCCCCAGTTTCTCCCACCTTGGTGTCATCAATCGCTACTGTTCTCCATGGGAGGATGGCAGAGCTGGTGACCTGTCATTCCTTCCATGTCTTGTCAGCGTGATGGTTCTGAGCACCTCTCACCTGCCTGTGGCTGCTCTGGGCTTCCTTCCCTCCAGCTCATTTTGAAATCCAGGCCCTCTCTTCTTAGCCGAGAGCCACCAGGCTTGCTTCTAGGTGCTGCATTATGCTCGTGTGTGGGACAACTCTCTGGGGTTCACAAGCTGTCCCCAGAAGATGCTGCATTGCTACTGTGATATGATGGCTTTGCGGCATGCCCTCATGTCCTGGGAAAACACCTCCCCACTTTGCATTGCATTTCAAACTTGATCTCTTATTTGAAATAAGAGTAGGTTTACTGAGTTCGGAACAAATGCAGCTGGAGTTTTGCATGATTATTTTAAGTCTGTAACATAATTCTGTGGCAATTGACACCCTTATCACGTTCCCTGTCCCATCCAGGCACATAGACTCTGTCTATTCACATCAGATGGGATGTTGCAAGCAGATTGGGGTGTTCAGCAGGCTCTGCCCATGTTGAGGTGGGCCGGGCAGGGGCTGGTTCTCTCCCTGGCCACAGCTCCTCCATAGCAGGCAGTCTCCACTGGAGCTGCTCGGTGGGGCCCCCTGAGCCCCCAGACCCCTAAAGCCCCTGCTGTCCTTGACTCTGGAAGGCACCCCACATCCTTGCCCACTCTTTTCCAAATCACTGTCTCCCTAAATCTCCTCTAGCCACTCCTTCAAGTGTCCTATGTCTTGTCAGGCCCCAGATGTACAGGTAGTGGGGTTATTTCTAAATACCGTCCACTTATTCCTGACCTCTACTATTACTGTGAGCAGAATATACACTGTAGAGTGCATTAATTCTTTGTAATTCAAGGCTGATTTGTGGCCCTGGCAGTGGGTCAGTTCTGTTAGTGCACCACACCTACCATGCAAGAGGAAGATTTTCTGTTTTATTTTACATGATGAGTTCTGTAGATAAATTTATTTGTACTTGTTTTAAAATGAAAACTCATTACTGCCCAGTTTGGTGGGCATAGCAGACCAGAAGACCCCTGCAATGGAACAAACAGGTGATTTCTCACTGGTGCTAAAGAGAGGGCACCCACTCCACACGGGGCCACACCGGGAAGGACAGGTAGCGGGAGGAGCAACACGGGCGTGTGGACAGGCAGGCGGTTCCGCTGTGGATCCCCGGGAGGAGCAGGTGGTGCAGCTCAGGGGTCTAGGCTCAGCCGGTCTGCAGAACCTCAGCAGGTGTGGGCCCAGGTTGCCTGGCCCGTCCCACCACCCAAGTGGCTTGGCAGCTGGACAGCGGCCCAGGGTGAGGGAGCTGACTCGGTGCAAGCTGTGAGCCAGTGGTTTGTATGCAGTGTCATTGCCAGCCCTGGAGGGGTGGCTGCCCAGGGTCAGCACCTCAGAAATACAGAAAATAAGAGATGCGGCCAATGTAGTATTTTTCTGATTTTAAAAGTTCTTATGTTTTTATCTTTTTTTGGTCTATCCTTTTCTGATAAAAGTGTTAAATTCTCTACCTATAACTATTGGTCTATTTCTTCCTACAGTTCTGTTAGTCATTACTTTATGGTGTGTGTGTGTGTGTGTGTGTGTGTGTGATGGAGGATTGAACACAGGACTTTGGACGTACCAGGCAAGGTCTCTATTGCTGAGCTACATCCCTGGGCTTTTAAATTTTAAGACATGGTCTTGCTGAGGTGCCTACGCTGGCCTTGAACCTGCAATCCTCCCACCTCAGCCTCCTGAGTACCTGGGATTACAGGTGTGTGCTACGGCCCCCAGCTACTTTAGGTATTTTGAGGCACTACTGTTAGTTGAATATGTTTCTGCAATCTTTCTTTCATAACTTTACTTTAAAAGTTACCATTGGAGCTAGCTTTTTTTTTTTTTTTTTTTTTGTACCGAGGATTGAACTCACAACCTTGTGCTTGCCAGGCAGGCACTTATGCTGCTGAGCTAAATCCCCAAAAGTTACCAGTTGGAATGACTTTGTATTAGTTATTTGTGGTGCTGGGCAGGTCACACCCAGGGCCTTGCGCGTGCAGGCACGTGCTCCATGACCAAACTGCTGCTCAGTGTGGCTGTGTGAGTGTGAGCAAGCGTGCAGACCCGTGTGCCTGAGCCCGAGTGGTTCCGTCACCCTCCCAGCCCTCTCGGAGCTGCTGTGAACCTGTGCTCAGGCTTTCTTGTGAATGAGGAAGGCTGGTAGGGTGTAGCCAGGGCCAAGGCCTCTCCACCCTCTCCTCACCCCCGAGGGAGAGCACATGAAGCCAGTGACCCCGCAGCCTCCGTGGGGGGCCTGGCAGCGTGGAAGGGCACAGCTTCCCGGGGGTGCTGAGCTCTTGCTCCCCACTCTCTGCGTAGATAAACTTCAACCTCATCCTGCTGCTCCTGCTGGAGCTGCTCATGGCAGCCACGGTCATCATCTCAGCACGCTCAAGCGAGGAGCCCTGCGGGAAGAAGAAGGTGGGTGGTTCAAGAGCCCCGTGTGTACTGCAAGCCGGGTGGGGGGTGGCCGCAGAGGGGGAGCCGCACTGCCTCTGAACGTGTGGCCCCACCATGCTGGCCCAGCAGCCCACAGGGACAGATGGTGTCTGCTAAAACTGAGCCGACGTGCTGTCTCAGTGTCGACCTCTTGTGGCGGCCAGGCGCTGCCGTAAGACAGAGGTCCCGGTGCCTGGTGCGTGGAGGCTCAGTGTGACTGTGTCTCTCCAGGGCTCTGCCTCTGACACCACCCACACTTTGGATGAAGTGACATTTCCTGCTCGGGTCCTGAAGTCCTACTCTGTGAGAAAAACTTCTCTTTTCTTATTTGCCTTGTTTTATCTTTCTGGGAGGGTTTGTGTGTGGCTGGATTAAGTGCTTGCATGTACTAAGATGACAGTATAGATCACAGGAGTGGGCCCCGGCCACGCCTGTGAAAGAGGTTTTAGCCCATTTCCAGAGCTGTTGACAACAAGCTTGAGTTTTCAGGGGTTTCCAGAATTTGATGAGACCTCAGTGTGCTGCTGCAGATGTGGCCAGCAGGCCCCATCCTGGGTACACATAGGGAGGGTCCTGGCTGCTTCCTCCTGTCATCGTCACTAACTGGAAAACCCTGTCTGTTTTTTGCTGTTTGCTTCTTGATTTTGACTCACTTGTGCCATTAGTGATAGACTGATTAAAAACTTCCCAATCTGAGCATGGCATTATTGATTTCTCTTTGTAATTCTGCCACTTTCTGACATAGATTTTTGGAGCCTATGTCTGGAGTTTCAAACAAGCTTAGATTTGCTTGCTGATGAATTTTATTTTTGTCATCATGGTGTAGGGACTCTCTTTTTCTTTAGTCATGTTTTTAGTATAAAATCTGTATTGATCGAAGTCCATTGATTGTCTTTTCATTAACTTTTGTTTGGTACCGGGAATCGAACTCACCTGATTTTGCGCTTGGCAGGCAGGTGTTTTGCTGCTGAGCCATATCCCCCGTCTCCTTTTCAATAACATTTGCTTGCTATTCTTTCTCCTTCTGGCTCATGACTTTTCTGGTCCTTATTAAACTTTGTTGTGTTTCTTACAAGTTGTGAAGAGCTTTCATTATGGGGAGGTCAAATTTGTTGTTCTGTCCTTAGCCTTTTGAATTTAGCCACTGGAGAGTGGTTATGGAAGGATCTGTGTTTGTTATCACCCTTTGTTTGTTTCCTGCTTTTCCTGGTTTCTTTCCACACCCTTCTCCCCGTCCCTGCCTTCTAGCTGCCTGCCTGCTCTTGCCTGCCCAGCATGGCTTCATCCTGTCACCTTCCCTTCTGTTTGCTTTCTTCTACTCCCTGCATTGCCTTTAGGCATTTCGAGGTTTTGATAGGCTTTTTCATATTTTGCTGTCTTTCCTCATTCTTGAGAGGAAGTTTTGCCGAGCATTCCAGGCCGGCAGTTTCCCCTGAGCATCTGTCAGTTCTGCTGTCTGCAGTGGCCCCATGGCCCGGGCAGTGGCCTTTGCTGTGAGCTCCCTGCTTCTGGAGGTTTCTGTCCTTATCCGGATTGCTGTCAGGACATCTGTTTACCTGCGCCTCTGAGGGCCTTGTGACTTTGAATACAGGGAGGCCTGGTGCTGCTGTGGCCTCCTGGTCAGGGTGGGACTGGGCTCTGCATGGAGCCCAGCTGTGGGCCAGCCACTGTCCCATGCTGTATCCTGGCCCTTTCCCCTGTCAGCGTGAGAGTGCGGCACCTGGCCAGCCACTGCTGGCTGTGGGAGGCCCACACCTGCACGCTGTGTTCTGAGAATGCAGGGCATTGCCTGCCCCTCAAGACTGGCACAGACCCTTGGTGTGGTGGCCTCAGCAAGGTGACACTGTCCTGTCATCCCCTGCAGGTGGTCGAGGTGATTGCTGGCGTCTCTGCCGTCCTTGGTGGGGTCATCGCCCTGAACGTGGATGACGCTGTCTCGGGTCCACACCTCTCGGTGACCTTCTTTTGGATTTTGGTGGCCGTGAGTACTTCCTGGCTGGTGGCTGCGGTTCTGAGCTTCCCCTTCAGACCTGACGAGTGGGGCTGGTTGGTGGGCTTATTTGGGGGCACCGAGTCAGAAAAGCACCCTAAGAGGGACCTGCTGGCCACCATCCCGGGCAGCAGGAGAGTCAGTGTACCATTTGGTATTAACTGCTGTTATTGTCCTATATCATTTTCATTATTTTTCTGAAGAAAACCAAATATTTTTATTATTCTGAACAATTTTATAACATAAAATTTTACAAAATGGAGCATATTACAATTATTAAATTAAATGCTCCTACAGCAACACCTAGCACAGTGCCAGCAAGGGTCTTGCTCAGCCCTGCTGCCTTGTCACATGGCCCCTGTGTCCTGTCCCATGGTCCTGCTGCCTCATCAGTCGCCTGCACCTGGGTGCAAGAAGTGCATACAGTGTGCTCCACTCAGCCACAGCTGTGGCCAGGCCTGGGCACCCAACATCCTTCAGAGTGGTCAGTCCAGAGTGACTGCTCCACCTGCCATGTCATGCCCCAGAGTGCTGTCCATCTGTGCCCTGTGCTTGCAGATGTGACACCTCGTGGCCACTTCATACGTACTGTCCCACTGGTTTGTCCCATACCGCTGTCTGCTGCATGGATTTTTAGTTTGGTGCCTGGTACCCAGGGCCTAGCATCGTACAAAAATGAGAAGGACGCAGTGGCATTCTCTGGGCTCCTCCAAATAAGCAGGGCTCAGAGACCTGGGCCCTGGAGGGCGTGCTGACTCAGTGACCTCAGACCCTGGAGCCTGGGAACAGGCACAGCACCAAGCAAGACAGAAGCTCTCACTGGGCAGCCATGCAGCTGTGATGGCTCACGGCACAGCCTGAGCTCACGCTCTGCCTCTGTGGTCTGAAATTAGTGGCCATGGGCTCACATTCGGGGCTCCCTGAGGTCAGAGGCCATAGTCATGATGGAAGACATTGTCTTCCTCCCTCCCTAACCCCGTGGTCAACCCTGTGACATGACCTTCCCAAGACCCTGCTTACCAGAGAACACACTGAGCCCCACCACATCCTGTCACTGTCCATGACCAGCCCCAAGCCCCCAGCATGGCCATGGCAGGGGCTCCAGGTGGGGTTCCTGTGGGGTAGTGAGAGGGCAGGACAGTAACCTCCAGCCCGCTATGGCAGGAGTCAGTCATGGGTACCACGGCTGCTCTGGCACAGACACATCCTCCCCCTGTGAGAGAGGAATTTGAGTGCCAGGGCCGAGGCAGGTCAGGGCTTACCAGGCCCTGCTGGGCACTGGCAGCCGTGGGGTGAAGGCCAGGCCGGCTGAGGCCCCTCGCTGTGCCTGCCTGTGTGCAGCTGAGTCAGCTCCTCCAAGTGGAAGGAGGTTTCTGGGTGCAGAGGGGTAAGTGTGGCCCCTACTGGGGAGCAGGTGCCTGACACCATCACCAAGAGGTGCTGCCTTCCCAGCTACTTGAGGAGTCTGTGCCAGGGCCACGCCCCTCAGAAATGACCAGGCCAGAGGGTGGCAGAGGCCGCACTCCTGGGGATAGATACTGACCCCAGGGCGCAGAGCACAGTCACACTGTGGGTCCTGGGTCAGGGGATTATCCTAGAAAAGATGCCTTGGGGTAATTGGGCTTTGACATGGGCATGCTGGATCCTGCTGCTGAGCTCACGTCGGCCAGGTGTGGCAGCTCGAAGCCTGTAAGGATGTCCTCACGGGCGGCCGTGTTCAGGTAACTGGGTAGTAGGTGGAGTGCAGAGGGCACAGAGGTGCCAACGTCCTTATGGTGGCTCTGGGGCCGCAAGGGCCACCGGCCCATTCTCTAGCTTATTGGCAGGCCTAAGGTTTTTAATAAACACACAGCCTGTGTGAGGGACCCCTGATTCCCACCATTCTCAGGGATCGGCCAGGCCACCTGTCCTGTCCCAGGTGGAATGGGTATTGTGTCACAGTGGAAACTATAAACCTGGGCTCTGATGTGCCCCAAAGCCCTTCTTTTTCATTTCTCTTAGTGTTTTCCAAGCGCCATCGCCAGTCATGTGACGGCAGAGTGTCCCAGCAAGTGTCTGGTAGGTGAGGACCTGTCCCTTCCACGGAGGCAAGGACGGGGCAGTGGTAGGGACTGCAGGCAAGGCCAGACAGAGAGGCTGGCGAGCTGGGTGGGCTGAGGCTGGCACCACTGCTCCACAAAGGACACTGTCCCCAGGGCTCCTGCCTTGGTACCCCCTCGGTGAAAACAGAGAGAGCCCGTGTGTGTGTGTGTGTGTGTGTGTGTGTAGAAATCCCCAAGGAGGGAGGGTGAGTCCAGTACTCTTGCTACCTCCTGCCACTTGTGAGGCCAGTGCTGGGCCAGGTGAGCATCCACACCCAAGGCCAGTGCTGTGTGGCCTCTGCTTCACCCCCAGACTTGGGGGAGGTCACAAGAGCAGACTCAGCAGAGTGGAAGAGGCGAGTGGCACCCAGGGACAAGTTTACACCAGGCTGGAGAACTGTGTGTGAGTCCGAGCAGGGCATGCAGCATGCCCCGAGTTCGTGGGCAGAGCCTAATGGGGGTCTCGTCCTCCCAAGTGACTGTAACTCACCCTCCCTCCCTGGATCTGCTCTCTGAGCAGGTAGAAGTACTGATTGCCATCAGCAGCCTCACGTCTCCGCTGTTGTTCACGGCCTCTGGGTACCTGTCCTTCAGCGTGATGAGAGTGGTGGAGATTTTCAAAGACTACCCGCCAGCCATCAAAGTACGTACCCACTCCTGCAGCTTGGAAACTGGAAACGGTGCCACCTGTGCCAGCTTGAGGCTAAGGAGTCTTTGGGTAGGCCAGGTCAGACGGGCACTGACTCTGCAACGTTGGCTGATGGTAACATCATTTACTTGTGGCGTGAGGTAGGATTTGATTTGCTTTTCCTGTGGACGACAGCATGGCTTCCCCAGCCCTTGGCTCGCCTGTTCTGTCCTGGCTGTCAGCTTGGCATCCTGCTTGATCTCCACCCAGGCTGCTTCTGCGTCTCTGGCTCTGGCTCTGCCCAGTCTCAGTGCAGCCCTATAAGAGGACACTGCTTCCTTCACCTTTTCCACACCCGGGGCGTCCACGTGCACCTCAGAGCACTGGTGTTTTTTTTTAAATTTGTTTTTTATTTTGGAGAGAATAACACCAAATGAGAGAAAACAAAATGGGGTCAGTCAAAACAAAAGGATGGACATAGTACGTGACTTAAAACCAAAATACAAGGTGATCAACAATGGCTACCATAATGCCTCTTGTTATCCTCAATAAAATTGCCCATATCATCAGGCACAATAAAATTGAACATAACAGTGCAGAACAAAATCAATAAAAACAAAATATTGGAGACATTATAGGACTTCAAAAGAAGATAACAGTCAAACCAGAATGGGTATCTGATTGTTAGTCTTCAGAGTAGTTGCCTATACTCTCAGACTAGATACTATCAGACATAACAGATTCAAATAAAATCAGTCAAGACAAGACAGCGATCAAACAAAACATTCAAATAAAATCAGTCAGAACAAGACAGTGAAAGCAATACAGGGTTTCAGATTAAGTTAATAGGAAATAAAAAATGGTTACCATAATATATCCTGCTATCTTTGGGATAGCTGTCCATGCCATCAAATCTAGTACCAGTAGACAAACTGGAACACAATGTAACCAAACTAAACAGAATGATGAAAACAACATGGGTTTCAAATCATGATACAAGATTGACAATGTCCTCTGCTTTCGCTTTTTAGACAATTACCTCCCCTTTCACTTTCACAGGATGTATCGCACATTTGGTATCCCACTAACTTCTTTAGTTTTTAGATTAGGGAGGCAACTCGCTATTTACCTAAGTGGTTCTGAACCTTTTTACCCCGAGCATGATCTCAAGTTGTATCCATTTACCTACAAGAGCCTCAAGGTTTTCCTTCCTTATAGCTGAGTAGTTCTCCATTGTGTAAAAGTGTTATGTCTTTCCAACCAATCTGCAGCTGATTGGTGAGCTACCCTCACTTTTTTCTGGTTCCCTGTCACATAGAACATTATTTTCTCATCTTTGACTTTCAGTCATAAATCCTCTTTCAGGTTAATTATATTTCTTATATAAAGCATCTTGATGGACCCTATCTCCTGATCCACTCTGCCTGTTTCTTTTAATTAGTGTATCGAGGCCATCTATGTTAGTGATTATGGCCAACCTTCTCAGCCTCATCTCTGCCATGCTATTTTTTTGCTGTTGGTTGTCTCCTTTTCCCCTTCGTTCCACTGTTTGCCCTGTTCATTGAGGCCCCTCTGTTGTTGTTCTTAAAACCGTGGTCTTTTTCTCTCTCTCTCTAGAATGTCCTTCAGTATTTTTTGTAGGGTTGAATTGGTGGTCATGAACTCCCCCAGTTCCTCTTTGTCATGGAAACATCTTTTTTCTTCATTAATTTTGAGAGATAGTTTTGCAGGGTACATCAATCTGGGTTGGAGGTTATTTTCTTTCGGTGCTTGGAATACTTTGCTCCAAGTTCTTCTTGATTTGATGGTTTATGTTGAGAAGTCTGTCATGATTGTGATGGGTTTTCCTTTATAGGTGATCTGTTTCTTTTCTCTGACAGATTTTAATATTCTGTTCTTGTGTTGAATTTCTGGGATCTTGATTATTATATGTCTGGGTGTAGATCTATTTTGGTTATAGCTGGCTGGAGTTCTGTATGCCTCATATATCTCAATATCATTTCCTTTTCCTATGCTTGGGAAGTTTTCTTTAATTATTTCTGTAAATAATGTTTGTATTTCATTTGTGTTTTACCCCTGCTTCTTCACTCACATTTTTTATTCTTAAGTTATAGATCCTCTTGTTGTCTTCTAGCCTTTGTATTGTTACTGCCTGTTTCCTTGTTATTTTTAAGAGATCTTTCCTTTTGTGATCACAAGTTGCAAACCTGTCTTCAAAGTTTGATAGTCTATCTTTAGTTTCTTTCAAGCAGTTTTTCTAGCTTTCAATGTAGTTTTTAATTTCCTGGTAATCTCTTTGAATCTGTTTCATGTATTCTAAAGATTTTTTATATTCTTCATGGAAGGTTTCCCTCCTTTTTCTGTGTTCCTCTATTCTTCCATCTGTGTCTTCTTAAGAGGTGCTTAGCATTTCTTTTATTTTTTCTTATATCTATCTTTACTTGTATTAATATTTCTGTTTCAAGTTCTTTTGTAATTTCATGAAGATATTTCTTTATGTCAGATGCAGTTTCTTCAGAAACTGCAGGTGTGCAACTTCTGATCTCTTCTGTGTTTACCTCTCCTGGGCCAGTACTGCTTGGGTTGGAGACTGGAAACTGCCTTTTGTTTCTTCCTCTTGTCATGTTTCTGGTTTCTTCCAGACAAGTGGGTAGTGGGGTCCCCAGCACTTCCCATATTGGTTATAATTACTCTGAAGCATGGGGGCTAGAGATTGCTGCCCTCCCCAATTTGCTGGTGACCACTGGAGTACAAGCAGGGGCAGGGCAGGCTGGACCCTCCCTTCTGAACTGGTCAACCACTGGGAGTCTTCACCATGTTAGTGTGTGCCACGTGGTCCGGGCCAGTTAGGGATAGCTTTAGGGAAACCTCAGCCTTGGCTATTGGATCGTGCACAGGGGTGGGACTCAGTCCAAGCAATTTCTTATTAATCTGCTCTGCACTAGGAGTGGCTGAATAAAGCTGGCTGCAGTTCTGGTTCCCTGCTTATCCTGCCCGATTCCAAGATGGTGCCTGGCCAATCCCCAACTCCAGTGGGAATACTGAGTCTCCCTCACTCACCACGAGCCGGTGCAGTTCTCCAGTCTGCTGCTCCCCTCCACACCCGTGTCCTCCCACCAAGGCCCTCAGGCTTGCCAACCCCCAACTTCACTGTGACCATGCATCTTCTGATTCACAGTGGGACCAGCTCCAGAGAGAGCATGTCTAGCTACTGCCTTCTGTTCAAGTTTTTCTTTTCTTTCTTTCTTTCTTCCTTCCTTTTTTTTAAAAATTTTTTCACTTTAGTTTCTTTTTATTATAATTTTATTTAAAGAGGAAAAAACAAAACAAAATAAAACAGAATAAAGGGTAGCAACCATACAGTATTCCAAGGAAAAAAGGAAAAGTACAACAATAAAACCTAAGAAATTATTACTTCACTAATTACATACTGACTTCTTGGAAATAGTTGTTTAAATTACAAAGTTAAAGCATGTAAAGTAGACATTCAAACAGTGAGACTGTTAACAGTTCTTCTCCACGATCTGACAAAAACAACAATATAGTCATCCATCTTACCCACTCAAATATACATGCAATTATATCAATAGGGTAAAATTAAATACAACAAAACAGAGCAAAGTGGATCACAAGAAAGCAATGTAAGACATAAATTTCAAAGCTAGACAATTGGAGATATTCACTCTCTATCATATTGACT
>PVJX010024504.1:0-28002 GCA_004027295.1 Dolichotis patagonum
GATGGTACAACACAAGTGAATTTTTCATTGTGGGAGAAAATATCAAGTGACAGAGTTGGTTTTCTCCTGGTTGTCAACTTCCTGACCTGAGTACAAAGCTTGGAAATCCAGATTTGTGGTCTTAATTCTACCACTAATTAGTAGAATTCTAGAGTAGGTTAAGTTCACCTTTTTGCCCTTAATTTCCTCATGTGTAATAAATAAATACTTTGTGATCAGATGACAATTTTAAGACACCAGCACTAGAATATAACCATGATGACGTTCCATGAAGTTTTGTCCTAAGTTAATTCTCTCTGTGAAATAGATTTTTTAATAAAGTGGTTGGCTTTCAAATTAAAAAATATTGTGTCCAGGGGACTAACCAATGATTGTGTGGCATCTAAGTTTTTCCACAAAGGCCTTGGGGACAAAGCTACTGCCTAGTGGAGATAGTACAAGGACCATGGAGCAGCCAAGTGAAGTTCTCCTGCCCAGAACAGTTTCTGTGGGAAATGGCTGCCTTGCAAATGGAATGATGAGAAAAATAAGGGAATTATGTGTGCTACTGTTTCAAAAAAAGCCTCTTTTTTGTACAAATGATATGAAGTTTTCTACTCTCAGTCCTAAATTCATGTCTCAGTATTGCCGACACCTCAGCTGTGAGGTTCAAGATAAAACGTATAAGGAGTGTCCTCCACACTTATCATTAGTGCTCAGAGCACCCCACCTGGCCACCCAGCACTTGTCCTTCTGGATGACCTCATGATTTAAGGTCAGCTTGAAGGGCTTGACATTCCAGAGTTATCCAGGGATTCTGTCAGGTATAGCAGTGATATATCTGCACCCAGATGAGCATAAACAAAGTCTGGATGAACAATGATCTGGTCACACTCAACAGCTTCTGGTTTCCATAGAGGTATAATCTCCAGCCAGGATGCAGTAGGTTGACAGGTCAGCATTATAACAGTCAACAGAAGGAAACTCCAATAGCAGCTCATTATAGGGTCCCAACAGAGCACCATGAGGAAGGTTCAGAACTTCTGAGCAGAGCCACCTGTAGTCAGAGCTTTGGTCCCAATCCCTAAATTCTCACTCACACCTCCTCCATTCACCCCAAATCTCACCAAGAACTGGACTGCAGGAGCAGTACTCACTGGAGAATGCAGTGAACAGCAGTTAGCACCACCGCGGGTGGATGAGGGAGCCACCACATCTGTGGACATAAGCAGAGGAGTAGTAGCTATATACCTTCAGGCTGACCTGCCAGGGCCACTTCCCCATGGCAGCATTGTGGTCCCCTGGGGACCATGATACCCAAAAGCTCTTTCTCAATGTCCATTGCTAAAAGTAATATGTAGAGCCTCAGGAAGACTGGCCTGAGGCAAGTAACCCTCAATCTGCTACACACATCCCAGGAGCATAAGGGCAGGGCTTGCAAAAGCTTCCAGAGAAGCGATGGCATGGTACAGGATAAAAGCACACCTTGGGGTTAAGCAGCTGAGACCCCACACAGCAGAGTGTCAGCATCTGTGGAGGAGAGGTTCAGCATCTGTGGAGGAGAGAGGCATGGAAGGCAGGGTTTGCCAGATAAGGGATGGAGGGCCAGAGCCATCAGGAGTGAAGGAGGGATGGAAACTTACCATGATAGGACTCTATACTCCTGCTTCCACCCTCTTGGCCTCTTTATCCTCCAGGCACAAGAAGTGGGAAGGGTTTTAAATTTTCCTGCCCTGAGAAAGGAGGCAAGCAGGTAGTGCCACTGGGCATCAGGTTGTGATGGGTAGTGAATGATGATGCAGACAAGAGGCCCTCTGTAATATTCTGGGTTCCAAGGAACTCAGATTCAACACTAACAGGTGAAATACAGTGTCACAGTGGTGGTTGAGTTACTTGTCCCAGGATGATGGTTGCAAAAGTGTCAGCTGATGTATGGCAGGACCTGCAACCAAAGTCTGGAAGTACAAGTGGATCAGCACCATCCCAATACCCACCCAGTTTAAGATTATCACCCTCATTGGGTGGGGGGACAAACATTCCAGATGGGAGCACATATACAAAGTATCCAGATCCTGGAACAGCATGTGTCCCTTGCTGAGAGCCATCTCCCAGAATTGAGCTCCATAGTGCCCCTGCAGACTGTGCTCAAACATATTTCTGGGAGACATATCCTCAAGGTCGAACAGACCACACAGGTCATCAGGGAGTTGACAGTCCACCTCACTACAAGAGTAGCAATCCAAAACTGAGGGTAGCCCCCCACAAGGCATAAATATCCACTGTCTGAGACCCTGGACCACTGTGACTGACCCTGGTGAAGACCATGGAATATCTGAGTAACTCATGGGCCCAGGGAGCCCCAAGATGTCCCAGCTGACTCTCCCCCCCACCCCGTCTCTTTCTGTTTCTTTTCAGAGCAGGCAATTCTCTTCTGAATAGCATCAGGCTTTCTTTGTCTGGGGACCTCCTAGACAGTTTGTTGGCTGTTACTCATTCTGAGGGATTTCTCACAAAGACATTCAAGGACAATGTGGTGCTATCTTCCTCTATCTTTTCCTGGAGATAGTGGAGCATCTTGGGTCCTTCTAAGCCAGTATCTGAGGATGCCTAGGCTGAGCCTGGGGCAAGTGGCATATTGGACTGGGATACAAGGATGAGTGAATGGGTCTGGGAGAGAAGCAGAGTTGGAAAGCCTGGAATTCTCAGCTGCTATTGTTCAGGGGATCCTGGGGCCCATAGGGAAGTCAGTCTTGCCACATTGGTGTCCTATATTCATTGCGAGAGCCTGGACTGACCCTGATCTATTTTCATGGGATTTAACCTAACAGGCAAACAGGAAAAGATAGAGGAAGATAGTGCTGCCTTGGGATAAGAAAGTGACCTACCTGCTGTACTTTCACTGAGCCATACCCTTAGGAAATGTCCAGAGACTGTGGGTCATTACTTTCAGAAAGTAAAGCTACAAAGATTATCAGAATTCACTGTGGTATCAAGAGAGACAGAGACAGAGAAATGTGTAACACCACCAAAATAATAAATATGACAGGCACTTGTGCACTCACTCTGTACTTCTTCCGGGAAGGTAACTTGGCCAAATTATGACAATATTGATTGTAATTCAGTAGGTTTGGTGGGTTCTCCCTTTTAATTTTCTATTTGACTATCATGTGCTTTTAAAAACATTTCTACTAAAACTATAACAAAGATAAAATACATCTTCTGTATTTAAAGAAAATGGGCAGGATCTGAACTATTTCAATGGGAGTGGAAAAGTTGAAACCAGCCTATCCTGCAGGCATCACCACCCTGTGCCAGAAAGTCAAGAACATGTCCAGGTCTGTGTGGAGTGAACAATGTCCCATATACCCTTGTTCTCTTCCCCATGATGCTGAAGTAGAGAGGTCTTCAATTTTGGCTTTCCCTCTGATGGGGGCCACTTGGGGTCTTCCAGAGGCATCAAACTCAGCTCTCTGAGGATGCCCTACTGAATGCTCTGAAAGGTACAAACTTTGGGACAAAGCTCCTGCATATTAGAGATAGTATGAGGACCATACAGCAGCCTATTGAGGCATGCCCACTCAGAGCTTGCTCTTTGGAAATCATCACCCTTGAAGAGTAACAGCCCACCTGATCAAATTCATGGCCCAGGTAATATGGAACAGTGGGCTACAGTGGCAAAACTGAAGTAAACAGAGGCAGCTTGTGAATAATGAGACTTCTTATGATCTCTCAACAGGTAAGAGTAGGGAAGGCTAGGGTTAACTGCAACTTACTAGTGAGGGAGGCCCATAATGAGCATGCAACAGTTCACTGGTGCCAAACTCACACATGCCCACACATCACTCAGCAAATCCATGAATGTGTGCATACTTAAAAGAACTCCTCAGAGAAGTTCATGTGGTAACAAGCTGGAAATGTGCTTCCACACACAGCCCTCCACAGTGCCCTGTTCCACATTGCATTCCTGCAGAGACTGAGGTTTATAAAGTACATAGCAGTGAAATCACAAGTTTTCTCCATTTCATTGCATGACCAGTCTTTCAAAGAACAGCTTGATACCAGACAAATGGGTCCTTTGACACAGATAATACAAATGAACCAGGGCCACACATTTCAAGTACATACGCTACAGTCCAGTTAAGGCTTTAAGGGACTGGGGGAGGTCTGGTTAAGCAATTGCTTGACAAAATGATCAAGCTGCTGCTCACAAAACAGAAGACAAAATCAAATTTCTATTAATGTGTTGGGGTGATCTAAAGTCCAGTCATTTCCCCTGGTATGGGGAAATCTTCCAAAAGATGCTTCTTCTTGTGAAGGATTTGACCACTAGGTGGTCACAGTCAACTTGTCTGGAGGGGTTTGTTGAATTTTCATGCATCTGATGTCATCATCCTGAACAAAGCATCCCAGTTTGGTACTTGGGAAACTAAGAGGCAGTCAACTTCACCCAGGAGCCACTAGGCTACTCTTTTTTTAAAAAAAATTTTATAGGGAATAAAGCCAAACAAAATAAAATAGAACAGAGCAAATCAAAAGAAAACAGTGAACACAATATAGGTCTTCAAAACAAGAAAATAAGAAATCAATAATGGCTACATAATGCCTCTTATTATCTTCAAAGTAGCTGCTTATACCATAAAACTTAGCAAAATCAAACAAAGCAAACCAGTATAAAATCAATCAAAACAAAGCAATGAAAAGGCTACAGGGCTGCAAAACAAAATAATAGGAAATCAGTAATAGCTACCTTAATATATCTTGTTATCTTCAAATATCTGCCCATACCACCAGATATAATAAAAATCAAACAAAACAGAATAAAACCAAACAAAAAAGAAAAATTGAAAATGATCCAGGGCTTCAAAACAAGATAACTGGAAATTAACGATGGCTACCACCTTCCTTTTTAGACCTTTCCTTTGCTTTCACTTTCACAGTATCTATTGTACATTGGAATCCCACTAACTCCTTCAGTTTTTAATACTAGGGTTTGTGGTGAGAAGTCTGTCATGATTCTGATGGGTTTTCCTTTATTGGTGATCTGTTTCTTTTCTGTAACAACTTTTAATATTCTGTTCTTGTGCTGAATTTTTGGGATCTTGGTTATTATATGTCTGGATATAGACTGATTTTGGTTATGGCTAGTTGTAGTTCTATATATCTCATTTATATGTTAGTTCCTTTTCCCATTCTTGGGAAGCTCTCTGCTATTACTTCTGTAGTCTCTTTATATCATTTGTGTTGACCCCTGCTTTTTCACTGACATCACTCTTAAGTTATTTTTCTTTGTGTTATCTTGCAGGCATTGAATTGTTATTTCCCATTCCTTGTTATTTTTAAGAGATCTTTCCTTTTATGATCGCTAGCTGCAATCCTGTCTTCAGTGTCTAAGAGGCTATCTTTGATTTGCTTCAAGTGGTTTTGCCAGCTTTCAATGGAGTTTTTAATTTCCTATATATCTCCTTGAGTCTGTAGCATGCATTCCAATTCTTCTCTATATTGTTCATTCAAGGTCTCCCTCATTCTCCTATACCCCTCTTTTTTAAAATCTATGTCTTCTTTAAATACACTCAGCAACCCTTTTGTTGTTTGTCATTTCTTCTTTTATCTGAAATATTATTTCTGATCTCATTTCTTTTACAGTGTCATGAAGTAGTTTCTTTACTTCAGTTGCCATCATCCCTAAAATTTCAGGTATACAACTTCTGCTTTCTTCCATGTTCATGTCTCCTGAACTTGTTTTGTTTGGACTGGAGGCCAAAGATTAGTTTTTGCTTCTTTGTCTTGACATTTTCCTGGGTTCCTCTGGACAAGTAGGTTGTGAGGGCCCTGGCACTTCCCATGTTGATTACCCATCATCTACAGGGTAGAAGGATGGGTCAGTTACCTGGGTTTCTCCTAACCCAGGGAGGCAGTGGAGTGCAGGGAGGGCTTCTCCAGACACTTACAGCTTCTCCAAGGTGTGGCTGGCTGGATTTCCTGGTCCATGATGGCTACATATCCCTGAAGGCAGTGGCAGCCAGCAGGCATATAGGGATGGGGTTGGCTTCTTCTTCTTCTCCCCACTCATGCTGGCTATCCACATGAGAGTCTCATGAAGTAGTTTCTTTACTTCAGTTGCTATCATCCTAGGAATTTCAAGTGTGCAACTTCCAATTTCTTCCATGTCTATTTCTCCTGAGCTTGTACTGTGTGGGCTGGAGGTCAGAGATTTCCTTTTGCTCTTTTGTCTTGACATTTTCCTGGTTTCCTCTGGATGAGCCAGTTGTGGGGTCCCTGTGTTGGCTACCTGTCCACAGTATACAGGAATGGGTCAGGCACTTGGTTTTCTCCTAACTTAGATTCCCAGGGAGGTGGTAGGGTGTAGGGTTGGCTTCTCCACACACAAGCAGTTTCACACACTAGCAGCTTCTCTGGCTGGTTCTCCCAGCCCAAGGTGGCTACAGATCTACAGTGTTGGCCATCAGGCTCACAGGCACAGGGTTGGTTGCTTCTTCTCCTGGCCCAAGCTGGCTAACCACTGGACAATCCAGATGGTGATCCTCATGAGCACAGTGATAGGGTGGCTGCCTCTTCTCCCAGCCTGTGTAGGTTACTTGCGGGTGGCTGGCCACATGCAACTAGGTTACTCTTTACAATGATGTCATCATCCTGCATAAACTTCCTGGCATTGTGATAGGGCTGAAGGAACTTCAGTGCATGAACACTGAAAAAGCACAAGAGTAGGCTGGAAGAAACACCTACCAGCTTTGATGGGCAATAGACTAAAGTTAAGCTACATCATAGACTCTGAAAAAATTTCTTAATTGATCATCACCTCTATGTTCAAAGCTGAGTAAAATCTGACTCAAAGATGAAGGCAGCAAAGGAGACAGACACAGTGTGAATTCAGGGATGCCAACCATTTCATCCCATCTTAATCATCCATCATATATCTGCAGGTCCAAATGAAGACTCAGTGTTATGAGCAAAAGTGGCCTCCAGGTTCCCAGAAGTAACCCAGGCCACCATGACCCTACATCAAAGATATATTCCACAGCAAAGCTATTGGGACACTAATAATGAATTGCCTTGTGGTGTGATCTCCAACATTAGTGATTTTTAAATTGCCAAAGAGCAAGTGAAGATAAAAAGATTTTTCAAAGATTGTTTAGTAACAATTTCCCATCCCATACAAATATTCTGCTTCCTAGGTTTGATCAGGGGTCATGGCAGGTTTATTGAAACATGGTATGCTAGGAATTTCAGTGACAGGGGTTTATTTTATCCCCAACACTGAGCCACCATGGTCCCTAACTGTCTCAAGCTGATTTAGTACATGGGAAGGGAAGCAATTTCTCCTCTAGGTTATAGTAGTTTTCCCAAACCCCATTATCCCTCTGATGATAGTTCTTCAAATAGTCTGCTTCCTGTTATGCTTACAAGGTACCCTGGACTTGTCCACAGTGTTGGAAAATGAAATGAGCATTCCAAGGGCCTGATGCTAACTACTCTGATTCTTCTTGGTGACAACTAACACCTCTCCCTCCAGATTCTATCTGCTGAGATCACCTTTCTGACCTTCAAGAGCAGTGCTGCCCATTAGGACTTTTAATAGTGCCAGAGATTCTGTGTATTTGACAAAAAGGCTGAGGCACTAGCCATATGTACCCACTGGGTGCTTATAATGTGGGACCAAGCTGAATTTTTTTGTTTGATCTTCCAATGCATTTAGGTGAAGGGGTTGCCTGTAGTCACTGGTTCCTGTGATGGAGACAAAAGGAACATTTTATCCTATTGCTAGATACCAGAGTCCTGTACCAAGTTGCTGTTTTGAACAAAAAGAGAAAGGTTTTAACATAGTTCTGTCATGTAACAGATAGTGGCAAGATGTAGACCTCTTTGTGATCTTGGATTCCTCTTGAGTCACATAGAAATGTGCTCACGGGGCAGGACTTTGAACTCTATGGAAGGCACAGAGTAGTCAGTGACACACTGAGGACTAAGTGGACACGGGTTTCATGATCAAAGTTTCAATTGAAATTCACGTGATCACTTTATCTAGGAACTATGTGCTGGAGAGAGGGGTGGCTAAAATCCCAGGGAGCCTAGTGGTTATCAGGCCCCAGGAAGAACCTTGGAGTGAAGGGAATGGGGCACCAAGCCCTATATCCCAGACAGATAGAGGAACTATAGCTTCTTTCACTGGAATCCTGTGTGCAGCAGCATGTCAGGGGCTGAAGACACATGCTTTTCTTCCAGGAAGAGGAGTATCAGAGAGAGCATCCCCTTTCAGGTAAAAGGTGGGGAGTGGAGAGCACTCAGCCCAGCATTCAGGGGCAACAGATGTGGCTTCCTTCTGAAACGCTGCATTTTTCATGTCCTTTGCTATGATAGCTGATATCACCTGACCCTGCTCTAAAATCAACATTATAAACCTTCAACAGACCACGGAGGCCCTCCCCTTATCTACCCATGCCCCTTTCCTAGGCATGAGAAGCCAGGAAGCTCTGCCAAGGGCCTTCCCATGGTAAGAAGTGTGGCTGGAATGGGAGTCATAAGAATACATAATTTTCAGGACCCAGTACTGGGACAGACAAGGTGAGTGGGTAATTCTCCATCTCTCTCAGTGCCCTCCACACCTCACTGTCTTTCCCAGCTGCAGACAAGCAAGACCACCCTTCCATGCCTCAGCCCTCTTAGGTTAGATTGACTTTGTGGCCTCTCACCCCCATTCTTCCCCTGTGTGGCACAACTGAGTCTGGGCTCCAGTACTCTTGTGTGGTGCTATACCCTTGAGGGAACAGGGTAAATGCAACTAAAAACCTGATAACTGTTCTGGCATACTGGAGCTGGACATAGGTAGGCATCAAGTGTACAGATAGGCTCATGTGAGGCCCAAATTTATAGTGATCTTGCCTTGGTTTCCTCATTTGGAAAAGGCTAGTCACAAAAGCATGATGGAAAAGAGACTAATGGTAGCTCAGGACTTGCAGGTAGAGGGCTGACCAGAGAAGACAATGGGCAATGCTACATACCCTGATCTCCCCAGAGATTCCCCCTAGCAGTGAGACTAGAAGAAGAGCCACAGAGATAGCCGAAAACAGAGCCGAATCCTGGATCTGTAGCCCACAGTACTCTGTATCCTCATGCAAGCATGGACAGAAAACCACAGTATGCCTTACCTCAGGACAACAAGGGCCTCAGCCAGTATGCACTATCTCTGTCTCTGAAGGTCAGTCAATCATCAATGGTGACTAGCGTGCCAGGTGTGAGGCAGATGGTTGGGCCTCAAGTGTGTGGGGCTCAATGTCTGGTCTTTGGCTGTGCCAGGTGCTGAAGACAGAATGTGTGTAGCTGTTTGGCCACAGGAATTGACAGGCTAGTGGTCACCAACACCTATGCTGTCTTGGAATTCCTGGTCTATGTTTGTAAATGATGTCCCTCCAGATGCACTGGTCAGTGTCCTTTTAGATCTTGAACATCTACCTATGGCATGGATAACATACATGGAACCTCATTCATGTTGGCATTCATGTTTTCTTGTTCCTGGCTCTCCACAGAGTGGGATCACAGGCAACATCCTTGAATATACACCTCCAGAAAGCTGGAAGCAGGGGCTGAAGCAGTGTGCCTCTGGTGGGTCAAAAAGGACAACTGAGCCTTCCATGGATGGGCACGTGCTTAAGTTGGATCCTCATTGCAGGTCATCTGCTTCCCTGGGCAATGTAGCTAAGTATGGGTTCAGAAACAATGTGGGGTTCTCTGTCATTGAGGGAACAGATTGACAAGATCTAAACCTGATGTCTGTTCCTGAGATCCAAGGTGGAAGACAAGATGTGGGACACAGAGAAAGGATTGACATGTACAGACGTAGGGCTTACATGAGCCCAAAATGTGGAGGATTAAGGCCTTGATTCCTCAATTGGAAAGGGGCATCAAAATGGAAGTAATGGATTTTTCTACCACAGAAAGTGTGATTTTTACTTATACGAAGCTAAAAGCAAGATTGTTTGTAGTGTCTTTCTTCAGGATAGGCAGAAAGCGCAAATATCCCAGGCAGCCTCCAACAGCTGGGTACACAGAAAGTGCAGGCACCAGTGCCATGGAGCTCAAGCACCTTCCCCACATACCTTGTGCACTTCCATCAAGGATAGACAGCGAGAGCCAGGCACAGGGCTGCACATTGTGAGTTTTCATAAAAGTCCAGAACTCCAAGGAGGCCAGAAGAAGGTGGCTCTCGGGTCATGCAGGAGCTAGGAAGAGGGCAACAGGCTCTTTGGCTGACCAGTGGAGGCCAGTAGACTGGGCTCAAGAAGAGTCTGAATATGCTGCTGGATCCAGGGCACATGGAACTGAATGCAAGCATATATGCCAGGAATGTCAGGGCAGCCACAGCCTTCCACCCAGCTGACCACTCCCACCATGGTCCAGGAAGCTGAGTCCCTATAGACAAGTTGTTCACAAGAGCCACCCTAGATATGAAAGAAGTTGAAGAATACTGGTCCTGAGGCATGGATATTGGTGGTGAAGAAAGATAAGGATAAATATAACTCACCTGGCAGGAATCACAGCCCACACTGCCAGCATACAACATATCCAGGATGATCCTCCTGTCATTGTGGGGGTTCCTAGGAATTATCTGGCAAAGTAGCTAACAGAAAGAGTCCTTAACAACCTGCACATTTACTTCCTACCTGTGGATGGGTGGTGGCAGCCATCCTAGGGTTGAAGGAGAACAGGAGGTGGCAGAATTGCTGGTGGCACAAACTCTCACCTATCCTCAAGTGGAACATGACTATTTTAAGGTCAGCTGCATCCTATCTTGTCACAACAATAATGATCCTCCACTTCCCTTTCTGCTAGACATTATAGGGGACCCAAAATGCACTGGCCAGAGTCCTTTTAGATCTTGAACATCTACCTATGGCTATCTCCACCTGCAAGTGGAAGGACCAGAGAAATGAGGGAGCTATGTGTGCTGTTGTTTCCAAAAAAGCCCCTTTTGTAGCAGAAATGATATGAAGAGTTTCTAGCCTTGGTGCTAAGTTCACGTTCCGGTCTTGCTGAGGCCTCAGCTCCTGAGGCTAATGATGGTGCATATAAGGAGTGTCTCTAACACGTACCACAAGAGCTTTTTTTATCCCATCCAGTCATCCAACACTCCTCCTTCTGGGTGATCTCACAATTGAGGGACATCAGCTTGACTGGTTTGACAATGGCAGAGCTATTCACAGGTTGTTCCAGTTATAACAGTGCTACATCTGCACCCAGTTTTCGACAAAGTCTGGGTGGACAATGATGTGCCACACATTCAACAACTCCTGGTTCCCATAGAGGTATATGTCCCCAGCCAGGATACAATAGGTTGATGAATCATCATTTGGCTGTGGTCAAAAAGAAGCCTCAACAACAGCTCATTATAGGGTCCATGCTGAGTACCATCAGGAAGCAGTGAAAGTTCTGAGCAGAACCACCTAGAGTTGGAGCTTGGATCTCCAGTCCCTAAACCATAACCCACACCTCCTCCATTCACCCCATAGAGAACCTAGAACTGCACAGTAGCAGCAGTCCTCACTGGTGAATGCAGTGGGCAGCAGTCAACACCCACTGCAGATGGATGAGGAAGCCACCACATTGGTGCTCCCACAAATCCAACTGGTAGCTGTCCAACTTCAGGCTGACCTGCCAGGGTCATGTCTTCTTTGGGGTATTGATGTCCCCATACGATGCCCACCAGTTATTTCTTGATGAGCAATGCTACAGGTAATATGTGGAGCATCAGGGAGCCTGGGCTGAGATAGTTAACCCTCAACCTATTGCACATCTCCCAGGAGCCTGAGGCCAGGTCTTGCAGAAGCCTCTGGGGAAGAGATGGTGTGATGTGGAGTTGCAACTCACCTTAGGGGCTTAGCAGACGAGCTCCCCATGAGGAACAGTCACAAACAGGAGGCTTCTCATCTGTGGAGGAGAGAGGCATGGAGAGGCTGGAGTGGTCAGGTAATAGATGGAAAGGTTTAGACTGACCAGGGGGTGAAGGAAGAATGGGCCTTTACTATGGCAGAACTCCACACTCCTCCTCTAGAGGCTTCTTGGCCTCTTTATCCTGCACTCACAGGAAGTGGGTATGGATTTGTCCTCCTTGTCTGATTCATTCAGGAGCATGAGTCTGCGCCTCTGATGGCATAAGCCATGATACTCCTGTGAAACTACAAGGTGGCTGAGCCTTGTGGTGACCAGGGACTGCCTGGCTGCCAGTCTTGGAGATGGAAGCCACTGTATTCACTTTGGAGCTGGGTGCCAGAAAGTAGCACTGAGACTCAGGTTGTGATGGGTGGTGACTGGTGATACAGACAAAAGGCCCTGTGTCATGTTCTGGGTTCCAGGGTTCCCAGACTCAATATCAGTGGGTGAAATATAGTGTTATTAGGGAGGTTGAACTACTCATCACAGCGTAGTGCAGGCAAAAGTTATCAGCTGATGTTTGGCTGGACTTGCAACCAGAATATTGAGGTACAAGCAGATCAGCACCACCCTGTACCCTGACTAGCTACAGGTGTCACCCTTAAAATCAGGGGAACAAACATTACTGATGGGAGCATATATCCAAAATATCTAGATCATGGAAGAGAATTTGTACTAAGGGCCTCTGCTGGCCCATCTTCTAGAACTAGGCTCCATGGTGCCACTGCAGACTGTCCCCAAGTGCATTACCTGGAGACTCATCCTCAAGTTCTGATAGACCACACAGGTCATCTGGGAACTGACAAGACATCTCACTACAGGACTGGTAATCCAAAATTGAGGGTAGCACAGCCCCCTACATAGATACTCACTGTCTGAGACCCTAGACCATGATAACTGAGTCTGGTGAGAACCATGGCATATCTGAGTAATCCATGGCCTCTGGGATCCCCAAGGTGCTCCAATGACACTTCCCCCCCTTTGTCTCGCTCTCACTCTCTCGCTCTTGCTCTTGCTCTCTCTCTGTTTCTGCTCAGGTGCAGACAATTCTCTTTTGAACAGCATCAGCCTCTGCCTGGGGTCCTCCTAGAAGTTACACAGGATGGTGCCTGTTCTGAGGAATTTCCCACAAGACACTCAAGGACAGGATGAATGCCTGGAACATTCCAGAAGCACCAGTGCTGAAATTCAGGGCCATGAGTCTATGTCTTCGAGGACAGCCGCTGTGATAATGCTGTGATGCTACAAGGGGGCTGAGCCCTGCGGCCAACTAGGCTGCCAAATTCCCAGGCTGGAAGAAAAGAGAGGGAGGACAAAGAACTGTCTGAGAAAAAGCAGGCATACCTGAGATGACAGACAACACCTGCAGACAGAAGTGAACAATGGTACAGGCAGGTTAGTGATACAGACTGCATGCCCTGCTGGTGCAGCCACTGCAGCCTAGTAAGCAGCGCAAAGACCATCTTTGTGAGAGACACAGTCTGTGTGCTTCTCTCTGCAGCAATGGGTCCCTTATCTGGGTGGGATCAACTTGAGGATTCTCACTAGTGAACTTGGATGGGACTGTTAAGCAGCAGGGCCTGGGCAAAGGAAACTGATGGTCCTGATATGGTCTGAACCAAGCCAAATGGGCATGTTCGGTGATAGGATCAGCGAGAACACTCACAACTGCATGAGCAGAGTCACACAACCACTAAGATTGGGACTAGGGCGATTTCTGTCAGACCACTTCCTCCTCCTCCCCCACACCCAGCACAAAGCTGGGGCACAAAATTGAAGAATGTCCCAGGTCCTGCTGGGGCTGGTCCTGTTTAGGAATGTCTCCTGACACACAGTTGCTCACAATAAAATCCAGGAAGAATCAGGTATGTGGAAAATAAAAGAAACAGGTGGAGTACACTTACCAGGAAACAAAATGTAAAATCTTACGCAGCAGTTCAAGTTGGACATGTAGTGATCATTTTGAGGAAATGTCAGAGGCAATATTGGCAGCCAAAAACTGAAATTTCCTGGACCCTGAAAGATGATTTTCTTAAGGCTAAATCCTGAAACAAGAAGGCATATGATTATAAAGCTATGGAGTTATATCCTGAAGAATTTGAAGCAGATAATAGAGATCAGCAAGATACTACCAATGAGGAAAAAGCCTCAGAAAAAATCATCTACCCATGAACCCCACAAACAGGGGAAGTGAAAGAAGTCCCACAAAAACAAGTGGAAAAAAAGTTAAAAAAAAAAGAAAGAAAGAAAAAGAAAAGCAATAAATAAACCACAGATGTAATACCTCTCCTCTCACCCCACGTCACACCCAGAACACAACAGCAGAAGCAGTACTACTGTTGAATGCAGTGGACAGCAGTCAGCACCCACTGCAAGCAGATGAGGGAGCCACCACTTCTGCGCTTCCAGACAGACACGTGGCAACTGTATACTTTCAGGTTGACCTCCAGGACCACTTCTCTAGAGGGCATTGTGTCCCCTCACAATGTCCACAAGCTCTATCTCAATGACGTGCTACAAGTAATACATGAAACATTAGGATGCATGTCCTGAGACAGCTAACCCTCAACCTGCTACACACATCCCAGAAGCCTGAGATTAGGGCTTGCAGAGGCCTCTGGAAAGGGCTGGCATCATATGGAATCAAGACTCACCTTGGGGCTTAGCAGCTGAGTCCCCACAAGGAACAGAGTCACAAACAGGAGGCTCATCCTCTATGGAGGACAGAGGCATGCAAAAGCTGGGGTTTCCAGGTAAGGAATGGAGAGGGTCAGAGCAATCAGGGGTGCAGTAGGGATGGGACCTTATCGTGGTGGGACTACACACTCTTCCCCCCTAGAACTCTTGTCCTCTTTATCCTGAAGCCACAAGAAATGGCCTAGGGTATAATTTCTCCTGCCTTGGGGAAGGAGACAAGCCGGAAGTGGCACTGGCCTCAGGTTGTGACAAGTGGTGACTGGTGATGCAGTCAAAAGTTCCTGTGTCATGTTCTGGGTTCCAGGATACCCAGACTCAACATCAACAGGTGAAATGTAGTGTCATCAGGTAGCTTGAGCCACTTGTTCCAGGGTGGTGCTCACAAAAGTGTCTGCTGATGTGTGACAGGACCTGCAACTAGAGTCTGGAGATACAAGCAGATCAGGACCACCCCAACCCTCCCCTGGCTGTAGATGTCACACTCAGAGCAAGCAAAACAAACATTCCACATGCGAGCATACATACGAAGTATACAGACCATGGAAGATCATGTGTCCCAAGGCCCCCTGTTGGACCCCTGCTAGACCTCTCTTCGAGAACTGGGCTACATGCTGTCCCTCCTGACTGTGCCCAAGCACATTACTGGGAGACATATCCTCAAGGTCTTACAGATCACAGAGGTCATTGGGGCACTGAAAGCCCATCTCACTACAGAAGTGGGAATCCACAATTGGAGTGGCCCCCTACAATAATAGATACCCACTATCTGAGACTCTGGACCACTGTGACTGGCCCTGGTGAGCACCATAGCATATCTGAGTAACACATGGCCCCTAAGAGTTCCAAGGTGACCAAGCTGATTCACCTCCCTTTTCCTCCTGCTCTCTGTCTCTCTCTCTCTCTGTCTCTCTCTTGTTTCTCTCTCTCCATATATATATATATGTGTGTGTGTGTGTGTGTGTGTGTGTGTATGTGTGTGTTTCCACTAAGGACAAACAATTCCTTTCCAAACACCATCAAGCTTTTGCTTTGGGATTTCCTAGAAGTTCCATTGCTGCTGCGGAGTCTGAGGAACTTCCCACACAGACACTCAAGGACAGGGTGGATGCCAAAATTCCAGAAGCACCAACACTGGAATTCAGAACATGAATCTTTTCCTTTGAGGGCCCCAGCTGTGAGAATGCTGGGATATTACAGGGAGGCTGAGCTCTGTAGCCACCAGAGTCTCCCTGGCACCCATGCTGGAGGAAAAGAGACAGAGCACAAGGCTGTGTCTGAGAAAAAGAAAGTGTGAGATGACAGCCAACATCTGTCAGACAGGAGTAAGCAGTGGTACTGGGAAGTCGGGGATGCACCCTGTATGCTCTTCTGGTATAGCCACCACAGCCTACTAAGCAACATCAAGGCCTCCTTTGTGAGAGTCACATTCTGTGTGCTGCTCTCTATAGCAATGGGGCTCTTATTTGAATTGGATCAACCTGTCTGGTGGTTGCCAGCTGGCCCACACAACCTCCCACAGCACCCTGTCACATAGTGCATGCCTGCAGAGCCTAAGGTTTGTAAAATACATAACAGTGAAATTACAAGTTTTCTCCATTTTATTGTATGACCAGTCTTTCAAGGAACAGCTTGATACCAGACTCAAGAATTAAGGCAGCAAAGGGGACAGAAACAGTGCAAAGACAGTGATGTCAAGTTTTTCATGCCATCTTAGTCATCCCTCAGGTATGTGCAGGTACAAATGTAGACTCAGTGTTGTCAAGTAAAGTGGTTTCCAGAAGTAACCAAGGCCATCATGATCATAACCTCCAAAAAAGAGAGGTTCTCTGCAGCAGAGCTACTGGGGCAATAATAATGTATTGCCCATCTGTATAATTTCCCAAATTAGTGCTTTTTCAATTGTCAAAGAGCAAGTGAAGCTAGACAGATTCTTTAAAGTATTTTTGTAACAACTTCCCATCAAATGCAAACATTCTGCTTCTGTGCTTTGAGCAGGGTCTCCTGACAGGTTTATTGAAACATGGCGTGCTGCAAATAGTTTACTGTGCCCAAGGGCTCATTTTGTCATTCCAGCAGTCAGGGCCAACATAGTGCCATCATGACCCCTAACTGTCTCAAGCTGATTTAGTACATGTGCAGAGAGGCAGTTTCTCCTCTAGCTTACAATACTTTTCCCAAACCACACTATCCCTCAGATAATACTTGTTCCGAAACTCTGCTCCCTATTCTGCTTACAAGATCCCTGAATTTTCAAGAGTTTTTTGAATACAAAATGTGTATTCCAGGGGCCTGGTGCTAACTACACTGATTTTTCTCAGGGACAATTGTTTTGAAGGAAGGAGAAAGGTTTTCTCACAGTTTCTGACACATAGCAAAAATATTGGCAAGCTAAAGACCCCATTCTCATCTGAGTTTTGTTGTGAGCTACACAGAAATATTCTCAAGGGCCAGGACTTTGAATGCTATAGAAGTCACAGTACTCATTGGCCACACTGAGGACCAAGTAGGCACAGATTTCATGAAAGTTTCAATTGGAATGCAAGTGGACACTTTCTCCCAGACCTATGTCCTGGGAGTAGTGCTGACAAAATCTCAGGGAGCCTTGTCATTGTCAGGGCCCAGGAGGGATGTTGCAGTGAAAGGAATGGGGCACCAAATCCTATATCCCAGACAGGTAGAGGGGCTGGAGCCTCTTTCACTGGAATCCTGTGTGGCCCAGCATGTCAGGAGCTGAGGACTCACCCCTTTCTTCCAAAAAGAGGAGTGTGACGGCTTTCAAGGGAGGGAATAACCTATAGAAGAAAAAGGGCAGGAGTCTACTAAGTCAGACATTCAGTGGCCACAGATGTAGCCCCCTCCTGAAACTCTTATTTTTTCCATGTCCTTTGAAAGGACAACTGGTGTCACCTGATCGTGTTCCAATATCTTCCACGCACCCCTGCTGAGAGACCGCTGAGACCCACCCATTGTCTATGCACCCCCATATTCCTAGAGATCCGGGTGGATGGGTAGGAAGGGAGCACTGCCCAGGGGTTTCACATGGGCCAAATAGTGTTGCTGGAATGGGAGTCACAGGGCTAGAGATTTTTCAGAACTCAGTGGGAGGCCAGGGTGAGTGGTAATTCTCCATCTCCCTCAATATCCTTCACACTTCCCCACCATTCTCAGCTTCACACAAGAAACACTATCTTTCCATGCCACAGGTCATTTAAGCCAGGTCAGTTTTGAGGTTTGTCAGCCCCACCCTGCACCTGTGTGGCACAAATGAATCTGGGTTCCAGGATGCTTGTGCAGTGCTCTGCCCTGGAGGGAACAAGGTAACTTGATCTAAACCTGATAATGGTCCTGGTATACTGGGGCTGGTGGACAGAGACAGGCTTGTTGTGTGCATATCTGGGGCTCACAATAGGTACACACATTGAGTGATCTCACCTTGGTTTCCTCATTTGGAGAAGGTCAGTCGCAGAAGTGTCATGGAAAAGAGACTAATGGTACCTGAGGACTGACCACAGGTAGAGAGACGACCAGAGAAGACAATTGGAACTGCCACCTTCTCCCAACTCTCCAGCAATTGCCCCCAGTTGGAGACTGGAAGAAGAGCTATGGAGAAAACCCAGCAAGGGAACAGAGCTGCACCTGAGATCCATAGGTGACAGTACTCTGTAACCTAGTGAAACTACAGGCTGGGAGCATCATACCACACCCCATGATAACACTGGGACCTCAATCTATAGGGACTGCCCCCATCTAGGGAGGCTGGCCAATCAGCAGCAGTAGCTCTTGAGCCTGCTGAGTGGCAGCTGACTGGGTGGCAAGTCCTGAGTGGTGAGTGTCCACTCTGGTTGGGCCAGGTGCTGAAGCTGAAAGTGTGTACTGGCCACAAGAACTGACAGCTGGTAGTGAGCCGCTCCCTGCCCTGTTGTAGAATTCCTGGTCTGTGTTTATAAGTGATGTCCCTTGGGATGGTAGAGGCAGGGTGTGTGGATTCTGGGCTCACATATCACATCCCTTGTCTACCTTCCCCAAGGGTCTGGTCCCCAAGCCCTCCTTCACTCATCACTGCATTTGTCTTTACTTTTTTACTCTGCTCCACTGCTTGGGAGCACAAGCCATCCCTTGAATTCTCACCTCCTCCTCTGGGTGGCCTGGAAAATCTGGAGCAGGGACTGAAGCACTGCCCGTCTGGTGGGTTGGGCTGGAGAACTGTGCCTTCCAGGGTTCAGGGAAGTAGTTAAATAGGACCCTCATTGTTGGTCACCTGCTTTCTTGAGCAACATAGTTAAGTTCTGGTGCAGAACACAGGTGGGGTTCTCTGTCACTGAGGGAACAGGTTGACAAGATCTAAACCTGATAACTGTCCCTGAGTCCCAAGATACAAGACAGGATGTGAAACACAGAGACAGGATTGACATGTGCTGAACTAAGGCTCACATAAGCCCCAACTGCGGAGGGTTAAGGCCTTGGTTACTCATTGAGAAACAAGCAATCAAATGGCAGTCCTGCTTTTTGTTATAAGAGAAAGGGCAATTTCTACTAAGCATGAAACTTCACCAGGATTTTTCACAGCATCTTTATTCAGCATAGGGAGAAAGCAAAAATATCCCAGGTGTCCTCCAACATCTGGGTGCTTAGCAAATTTGGGTGCCAGTATACGGAACTCAGGTCCATGCCCAGCACACCTTGCAACCTCCCATCAGGAACAGGTAGCAAGAGCCAGGCACAGGCTCTCACCCTGGAGTTTTCATGAAATTTTAGGGCTCTGAGGAGGCTAGGGAAGAAGGTGAATCTTGGATCACGCAAAAGAAGAAGCTGCAGGCCCAGGCACTGGTAGGAGGGCAGCAGACACCTCCTTGACTGATCAGTGGAGACCAGTAGACTGGACTCAGGAAGAACTCTGAATATGCTGCTTGATCCAAGGCTCATAGAACTCAACTCGAGCATATATGCCAGGAAGGTTGCCACAGCCATCCCCCCAGCTGACCACTCCCATCAAGATCCAGGAATCTGAGTCCTTGCAGACAAGTGGGCCACCAGAGTCACCCTGGGGATGAAAAGAGTTGATGAATACTGGCTCTTGAGCAAGGATGTTGTTGGTGGACAGAGATAAGGATAGATGGAACTCACTTGACATGAATCACGGCCCTCACTGCCAGCACACAGCATGTCCTCATGGATGATCATCCTGTCATTTCGCCTATAAATACTATTATTCTGGTACAGCTGCTCACAGACAGAGTTTTCAACAATGTGTACATTCACTTGCTGCAGGCGGAAGGGTGGTGGCAGCCAACCTGGGGGTGGGAGAGAGCAGATGGTGGCAGAATTCCTGGTGGCACAGGCTCCCACCCATCCCCAACTGGAACATGACTGTTCTTGTGGGGCACCAAAGACTGGATTAAGAACAGATGCACCCAATCCAGGTCTCAACAACACTTATCCTCAACTTTCCTTCCCACAAGACATGTGGAGGACCCAAAATGCACTGGCCTATGTTCCTCTAGATTCTGAGCTTTCACCCAAGGATATCTCTACCTGCCATTGGAAGAACCAGAGAAATAAAGAAGCTATGTGTGCTGTTGTTTTTTTTAAAAGCCTCTTATTTGTTGCAAGTAATATGAAGTATTTCTGCCCTCAGTCCTAAATTGATGTCCCAGTCTTGCCTAGGCCTCAGCTTCTGAGGTTCCCAATGGACTATACCAGGAGTGTCCCCAACACTTACCATTAAAACTTGTGTCGCCCCATCCAGTCACCCAACACTCATCCTTCTGAGAGACCTCATGATTGAGGGAGTTCAGCTTGACAACCTTGACATTGGCAGAGCTATTCACAGCTTCTGCCAGTTGCAGGAGTGCTACATCTGAACCCCGTTTTACATCAACAAAATATGGGTAGACAATGATCCGATTCACACTCAACAGCTTCCGGTCCCCATACAGGTATATGTCCCCAGCCAGGATTCGGTAGGTTGACGGATCAGCATTTTGACTGCAGTCAGAAAGAAGCCCCCAAAACATCTCATTATAGAGTATCCGATGAGCACCATGGGGTAAGATCAAAAATTCTGAGCAGAACCACCTAGAGTCAGAAGTTGTGACTCCAATTTCAAAATCCTCCCCTACACCTTCCTCATTCACCTCACATTGCACCCAGAACTCAATATCAGGAGCAGTACTTACTGGAGAATGCAGTGGGCAGCAGTCAACACCCACTGCGGGTGGATGAGGGAGCCACCACATGTGTGCTCCCAGACAGCCAAGCTGTAGTTGTACTGCTGCAGGCTGACTTGCCAGGGCCACTTCCCCTTTGGAGCATTGTGTCCCCCCACAATGCCCACCAGTTCTCTTTCGATGGCTGATGCTAGAAGTAATATGTAGAGCTTCAGGAAAGCTGGGCTGTAAGAGGCAATCCTCAACCTGTTCCACACATCTCAGGAGCCAAGGGCCAGGGTTTCTGAGGCCTCCAGGGCAGGGATGGCATGATGTGGGATTAAGACTTACCTTGGGGCTTAGAAGCAGACCCTCCTATGAGGCAGAGAGTCACAAACAGCAGGCTCAGCATCTGTGGAGGAGACAGGCACGGAGGAGCTTCAGTGACCAGATAAGGGATGGAGAGAGTCAGAGCAACCAGAAGTGCAGTAGAGATGGGACCTTACATTGACAAGACTTCGAACTCCTCCTCCCTAAGCTTCTTGGCCTCTTTATCCTGCAGCCACAGGAAGTAGGCAGGGGTTTGTTATGTGTGTTTGACTCATTCAGGGGCATGAGTCTATGGCTTAGAGGTTTCCAACTCTGATAATTTTGTGATACTATAGGGAGGCTGACCCACACTTGAATCCCATCCTTGGAGCACATAGGAAGTAGCACTGAGCCTCAGGTTGTGATGGGTGGTGACTGGTGATGCAGACAAAATTCCCTGTGTTGTGTTTCAAGTTTCAGGGTACCCAGATGCAAAATCAACAAGTAAAATGTAGTGTCACCAGGAAGATTGGGCTTCTTGATCAAGAGTGCTCATGAAAGTGTCAGCTGATGTGTGGCAGAACCAACAACCAGAGTCTGGAGATACAAGCAGGTCAGTGCCACTCCAACCCCCACCCAGCTGTAGATGTCACACTCAAAACCAAGGTAACAAACATTCTGCATGGGAGGATGTATCCAAAGGATGGAAGAGCACATATCCCAAGGTGCCCTGCTGAGACTCATCTTGCAAAATGTGGCTCCAAGGTTCTTCTGTACACTGTGCTCAAGCCTGTTTCTGGGAGACACACCCTGAAGGTCTTAAAAGCCACGGAGGTAGTTTTTAAGGAACTGACAGCTCACCCCATTACAGGATTGACAATCCAAAATTGGGGTAGTCCCCCTCAGTGCATGGATATACACTAAGACACTAGACCACTATAACTGACCTGATGAGAATCATAGCATACCTGAGTAACACATGGGCCATGGGAGCCCCAAGGTGGCCCAGATCTCTCTCTCTCTCTCTCTCTCTCTCTCTCTCTTTCTGCTCAGGGCAGGTTTGCTTTGGGATTTCCTAGAAATTTCATTGACTGGTGCTAGGTCTGAGAGATTTCTCAGCCAGACAACTCAAAAACAGGGTGCACAGCAAGATTCCAAAAGCACCAGCACTGGAATTCAGGGTCATGAGTCTGTGTCTTCTGGGGCCACAGCTGTGAGAATGCTATGATACTACAGGGAGGCTAAGCCCTGTGGCCATCAGAGACTGCCTGACTCCCAGGCTGGAGGAAAAGAGAGGGAGGACAAGGCTGTGTCTGAGACAAAGCAGGCATGCCTGTGGTTATAGGCAACATCTGTCAGACAGGGGTAAACAAAGGTACTGGGGGGTCAGGGATATACTCTCCATGTCTTTCTGGTACAGCCACCACAGTCTCGTAAGCAACGCGAAGGCCATGTCTGTGTACTGCTCTCTATAGCAGTGGGTCCCTTATCTGAGTGGGATCAGCCTGAAGACTCTTACTGGTGGTCTTGGATGAGACTGTTAAGCAGGGCCTGTCCACATGAACTTGGACACTGATAGTGTCCAGACAAACCCACAATGGGCACATTCAGTGATAGGGTCAGAGAGAGCACTTGCACTGTGTGAGCAAAGTCACGCAATCATGAAGATTGGGGTGTGGTAACTAGTCAACATTAATATGGCGTGTAAAACTGCAGCAAAGATTCTTAGGTGGTAGACACCCTTATGCAAAGATGTGACTAGTCAGAGCTAATGTTTCAAGAGAGAAGATTGGGAAGGGCTGAGCAGAGAAACCAGTCAGGGACACTAGCATCCCGGGTCAGAGACCGAGAGCACACAGGATTGCTGGAACCTAGGGATGTGTGGTCCATGATCCTGTTTCTCTCCCATTCCTACTGTAACCCAGCCTAGGATGCAGGTGGAATTATGAGTCATAATTCCAGAATCCATAGCTGGATACCCTACTTCTACAGATTAGCAAACCGGGCCGGGGATTTAGCTCAGTGGCTTAAGCACCTGCCTGGCAAGTGTGAGGTCATGAGTTCAATCCCCGGTACCAAAAAAAAAAAAAAAACAGATTAGCAAACCTCTCTCTGCCTGTTGCTGAGAGTCCTGAAGAAGAGCTAGCCCTAGCGAAGGATCAAAAAGGTAGGTTTCCTGTTGTCTCTTGTGTTGAGATGAAGGTGACTGGGTCTATGGAGATGGTGGAGCACACTGAGTTCTCCCACCCCAGTATCTAAAAATGCCTAGCGCAATGAGCCTGGAGAAAGTGCACATTGGCCTGGAGACAGGGGTGTGGATCTCAGAGCCTGGAATTCTCAATTTCCATTGTTCAGAGCAGGCTGGAGGCCATGGGAAGGTTGGTCTTGCCACATTGGTGCCCTGTGTTCATGGTGATGTCCTTCACTGACCCTGCTGTGTCTATTTTCATAGAATTTGGTCCAATGGGGAAAGAGAAAAAGATAGAGGGTTAGCAATTTTTCTGACCCACAGCCTGGGTCTGCAAGTTTGTGCAGCCTTGAGGGAAATTATGCAACTCTCTGTACCTTAGTTTTCTCTTGGATAAAACAGGGAAGGTAGTGCTACCTTGGGGTAAAAAAGTGATCTACCTGCTATACTTGCACTGAATAATGACCCCAGGAAGTGTCCAAGGACTGTTGGTCATTACTTCCAAAAATAATTCTACAAAGAATATTCTAGAACTCATTGTGATACCGACTAAATTGAGAAAGATGCATCTACACCAAAATAACAAATATGAAAAACCAGTTGTGCACTCACTCTGCATCTCTTTGGGAAAGCTATCATGGTAGCTTGCCATATTATAATCATATTGATCTTAAATTATTTATATGAAACTCAGGATTCAATAGGGTTTGGTGGGGTTTGCTTTTAATGTTCTATTTAAACAGTATGTGCTGTTTAAAACATTTCTACTAGAACAATAACAAGGATAAAAGACATCTTCTGTGTTTAAACAAAATGGACAGGGTCTGAACCATTCCTAAAAGAGTGGAAAGGTTGAAATCAGCCTATCCTGCAAGTATCATCAATCTGTGCCAAGAAGTCAAGAACACCTCCAGGCCTGTGTGAAGCTGACAGTGTCCCATAGACCCTTGTCATCTTTCCCATGGTGCTGAGCTAGAGAGGCCTGCAGTCTAGGCCTCCTCATAGATGAGGATCATGGGGACAGTACCAATGGCACCTAATGTGGCAGCTTCCACAGGCATCTGACCCTACTCTCTGCAGATACCCCACTAGATGATCTCAATGACACAAACTTTGGGAACAAAGCTACTGCCTAGCAGAGACAGTACAAGGACCATGGAACAGCCAAAGAAGCACCCCTACAAAGTATGGTTTCTTTGGAAATCAGCACCCCTGTAAGAATAAAGTCCCACCTGATCTAATCCATGATTGAGGTGCAGTGGGACAGTGGACTACAGTGGCAAAACTGAAGTAAACAGAGACAGCTTGCCAGCAATGAGATTTACTATTATCTCTCAATGGTTAAGGGTAGGAAAGGCTATGGTTAACTGCAACTTATTAGTGAAAAAGGGCCTCCTTGAGCATGCAAATGGCTATTGTTTCCACTTGTCAAAATCCCACAAAAGTCACATCCTCACCTGCACTGCTCAGCAAATCCATGGGAGTGGGGAGTGTGCACACTTAAGAAGAACACCTCTGAGCAGGTCCTATGTTAACAGCCTGGCAATATCCATGCCACAAAGTAGCAACAGCATCCAGCGATTGCTTGCTGGCTCGCACAATCCTGCAGAAACAGAGGTTTGTAAAGTACATAGCAATGACATCACAAGTTTTCTCTGTTTCACTGTATGACCAGTCTTTCAAGGAACAGCTTGATACTAGACAAAGGGGTCCTTTGGCATAGAGACAGTAAAAATGAACCAGGACCACACATTTTTCAAGCACACAAGCTCCTGCCAAGTTAAGGCCTTATGATGCTAGGAGTACCTTGGGAGAACAATTGCTTGAGAGAGTGACTAAGCTGCTGCTCCCAGAAGAAAACAGAAAGTCATATTTGTATTGATCTGCTAGGGTGTGTTAATGTTCAGTCATTCCCACTGGCCAAGGGCAAGCTTCCAAAATATGCCACTTCTTGAGAAGGACTTGACCACTAGGTAGTCACAGTCAACTTGCCTTAGAAGATACTTTGGAATTTTCATTCATTTGGTGTCATCAACCTGTCAACAATTGTCTCAAGGACAATTGTTTTCAAGAGAAGGAGAAAAGTTTTCACACACAAAGTTGAGGTTGTCAACTTTGTTCAGGAGCCACTAGGTTGCTCTTTACAATGGTCTCATCATCCTGCATAAATATCCTGGCCTTGTGATAGGACTGAAGAATCTTCAGTGCATGAACTGTAGAAAAAGTACCAGAGTGGGCTAGAAGAAACATATACCAGCTTTGACGGGCAGTAGGCCACGCTAAACCTGTCATAATCTCAGAAGGAGCATTTCTAAACTGATAATCACCTGTATGTTCACAGCTGAGTAGAATCTGTCTGAAGGGTTAACGTAGAAAAGAGACAAAAAGAGTATAAAGACAGGGATGCCAAGCTTTTCATCCCATCTTAGTCATTCCTCAGATAAACGCAGGCAAAAATGAAGACTTAGTGTTGTCAACAAAGCAGCCTTCAGTTTCCCAGAAGTAACCCAGGCCACCATGACCATAACATCTACAAAAGAGCTATTCTCTACAGCAAAGCTATTGAGACACTAATAATGTATTGTCCAGCTGTGTGACCTACAAAATGAGTGATTTTTAAATTACCAAAGAGCAACAGAAGCTAGAAGAATTCTTTTAAGTATTTTTGTAACGATTTTCCATCCCATGCAAACATTCTACTTCTGTGGTTTGATCAGAGTCTCACAGCTGGTTTGTTGAAGCATCGCATGTTATAAATTATTTACTGTGCCTAGGGGCTTATTTTGTCATCCCAGCAGTCTGTCCCAACACTGAGCCACTATAGTTCCTAACTGACTCAAGTTGATTTAGTACATGGACAGGGAGGCAGTTTCTCCTCTAGGCCATACTAGTTTTCCCAAGCCCCAGCATCCCTCAGATAACACTTGTTCAAAAACGCTACTCCCTATTCTGCTTACAAGGTCGGTCCCCTGGCCTTGCCAAGGGATTTTGGAGTATAAAATGGGCATTTCAGGACCTGGTGATAACTATGCTGATTTTTCTCAGGGACAATTGTTTTCAAGAGAAGGAGAAAGGTTTTCACACCATTACTTACATGTAGTAGATAGGGGCAAACCATAGACTCATTTCTGATCTGGGTTTCCTTGTGAACCACACAGAAATATGCTCAAGGGGCAGGACTGTAAACGCTATAGAAGGCACAGAGTAGTAAATAACCACTCTGAGGACCAAGCTGGCACAGGTTTCAGGCTCAACTATTAAATTGGAATGCATGTGATGACTTTCCCACAGACCTATCTGCTGGAGATAGTGGTGGGAAAAATCTCAGGGAGCCTAGTGGTTATCAGGGCCCAGGAGGAACCTTGGAGTGAAGGGAATGGGGCACCAAACCATATATCTCAGGCAGGCAGAAGGGCTATAGGCTGTTTCACTGGAAACCTGTGTGGTCCAGCATGTCAGGGGCTGAGGATTCACCCATTTCCTCCAGGAACAGGAGTGTGAGGGCTGTCATAAGGAGCATCACCTATAGGAGAAAAAGGGCAGGGGAGAGTTGAGCCCAACATTTAGGGGCCACAGATGTGCCCCCTCTGAAATTCTGGATTTTCAAGTCCTTTGCTATGATAGCTGGTGTCACTGACACCTGCTGAAATATCGCAGTGTAGTTCTGTTGAGAGACCACCAAGGCCCTTGCCTTGCTTATGCACTTCCCTATTATGAGCTATCCTAAGCATAGATGAGAAGGAAGTACTGCCTAGGGATTTTTAAGGGCCTAGCAGTGTGACTGGAATGGAGGGGGCCACAGGGAAATAGATTTTTCATGACACAGTATGCAACCAAGATAAGGGATAATTCCCCATCTTCGTCAGTGCCTCCCACACCTTGCTGCTGTTCCCAACAGCAGACAGGAAATGCCACATTTCCATAGCTGAGGTCACTTAGGCCAGGTCAGCTTTGCGGCCTCTTAGTCCCACTCTGCCTCTGTGTGGCACAACTGATTGTGGGCTCCAGGGCTCTTGTGCAGTGCTCTAACTCTCAGGGAACAGAATAACTATATCTAAACCTAATAACTATACCGACATACTGGAGCTGGAGGACAGAGACAGGTTTGGTGTGTGCAGACCTGGGACTCAGGAGAGCTACCAAAATTTACAGTGATTTCGCCTTGGTTTCCTCATTTGAAAAAAGTCACAGAAGTGCAATTAAAAAAAAACGATTACTGTTGTTATATACTGCTGAGACACCATGGTAACCATTGTAGATCACCTTGTATTGCGGTTTTATGTGACTTTTCTGCCTCATGCTTTTCTAGGAATTGTTTTATCTTGCTTTGTTTTGTTTTTCCTGCTAATACAGAAATGATAGATATACATGTAGAAACTCACGCATGTGTAGAGCTTATAAACAGTTTACAAGAACCAACTATATAACACATGTTGAAATAAACAACTACTTTGAAGAAAAAGAAACACTACAATATCCAGTGCTGGTTCCATAATGTCATGATGTGAAGTCCAGCAAAACTATCACTTTTTGTTCAAAGCGATCTTAGCTTGCTTTGCCTTGTTTAAGTTCAACACACATTAAGGTATGGACAGCTGTTTTGAGGAGAATGAGAGACACTATGACAGCCATTCATGGCTTCCCTAATGTCTGGTCTTGAAGACCTGTAATGCCCTCCTCGTCCTGCTCAGATCAATTCCATACTAGGTTGTTTCATGTGAATTCCCTATATGTGACAAT
>PVJX010024505.1:0-28009 GCA_004027295.1 Dolichotis patagonum
GGGGGATTTCCTTGTTCTCCCGGCACCCTGAGTCAACCGCACAGTGTAGGTCCCGATGCGCCAGGGTCTCTCTCATTCAGGCTGCCGAAAGTCTGCCACACTCTCAGCCCCCCCTCAGACAGGAGAGGAGCTCCTCGTTCTCCTGGCACCCCGAGTCAACCACACTGTGCAGGTACCGATGCACCAGGGTCTTTCTCCTTCAGGCCACCAAAAGTCTGCCACACTCTCAGCTGCCCCCAGAGAGGGGGGTGATTTCCTTGTTCTTCCAGCACCCTGAGTCAACCGCACTGTGCAGGTCCCAATGTGCCAGGGTCTCTCTCCTTCAGGCTGTCAAAAGTCGGCCACACTCTCAGCTGCCCCCCAGAGAGGGGAGAAGTTCATTGTTCTCCCGGCACCCTGCGTCAACCACATGGTGCAGGTCCCGAGGTGCCAGGGCCTCTCCCCTGCAGGACCCCTAAAGTCTGCCATACTCACCTGCTATTTCTTTCTGATGAATTGGCCATTCCATTTCCAAAGTTCTGAAATGGCCAACAGACCACAGAAAGAATTCTTTTTAGGCTCCTTTTTGAAACCAGCAGCTACAGCGATCTGCTGGCCTTGCTTCAGGGCCAGCTGAATACTTTCTTAGAATTGCTCATACAGGTTCTTCATAGGCACTACACAGAGGGTGATAGAAAACAGAAATCTGAAAATGATTCTTAAATATCCACAATGTTCTTTTGGTGATTTAAGCCTCTGCCAACTTGGGAATCTTCAGGTTACCTCAGTTTCCAAACTGGCCCCATAAGTTTCAATTGCACATATAGGACTCTAATACTCACTATACGTAGAAGTGTAAAAAACAGGAATTAGAACATGATTCCCAAAAGGTTCACCATCAATAAAATCCATTCAGTGAAAGGACACTAGCATAGTCTCCAGTGCCTTTTAGCACAAATTAGCAGGAGGCCCAAGCAACTTTGAATACTCTCTGCCACTTACAGCTATGTGACCTTGGGTGCCCTTTCCTTCATCAGTACAATAGAGAGCTGCACTAGAAAATTTCAGAGGTGCCTCCCAGTTGTAACATTTTATGATCCTGTGAAGTCTAAGTTAATATTTCTGTCAATCAAAATTTAAACACCCTTATATTCATAAGTATATTTCCTTATAAGAAAATTAGGAATGCTCCTCAGAGAAATCAGATAGTATTCATGGCTTAAATTCAAAATCTAAGAGTCAGAATATATGAATTCTAACTCCTAGATTTGCTAACAAGCTCTCTAGGAGAGCTTGGAATAATATAGAAGCAAAAGACCATTCCATTTTAGGTCAGACTGATATGTGGTGAACACTTATTTTACAATGATACTTTGCTGTTGTTTTTGTGGTAATGGGGATTGAACCTAGGGCCTTCACAATAAGCTACATACCCATTTCTCTTTTTTTTTTTTTTGTATTTTTGAGATAGGGTCTTGCTAAATCACTCAGTTGTCCAAGGTGGACTCAAATTTGTGATCGTGTGGTCTCCACTTCCCACAGTTTGAGATTACAAGTGTGCATCACTGCACTTGGCTTACTGCAAGTAATTTTAGTGAGAGAAAACAGTCGTGGATTTTGAGAACAAAAGTTATCAACAGCCAAATGACAGTTTAACAAAGGAACCTGTATGAGAACACATGCTCGCCTGGCAATTAGTAGACTTGGAGGCTAGTCCCAATACCACCAATTACCACCTGTGTGCCACTGGTGAGAACAAGAGCCCAGAAGCAAAGAGGACACTAACATTTCCTGAGTAACTACTATGTGCCAAGCACATGAGTTACCTGAAAAAAAACGGGAGGACCAGCTTGTCCAGGATCTCTTCCAGTTTAAATACCCAAATGTAATCTCCATCAGTGTTTGGTAATCAGGGTAGAGAAGCAAGCAGATTGAACTGTGCAAAATTTATTATGAATATTAGTTTTATAACAAATTTTAAAAAGAAATAAAATTAGTGAAGATAGAGGGCACAACTGGCAGAAAGAAAAGCATTTAACTAACATTTGAAGAGGGAACTGGCAAGTGTGAAAGTGAAAGGTAGGGAGAAGAACAATATACAAATATGGCCAGGAGAAGGAGCCCATTAGAGGAATCATAAAATATGGAAGTGAGAAGAAACAATGAACAGAGCAATTTAGTTATATAATAATCACAACAATATAAAATATGTAATAATCCTTAGGAAAAAACACTGGAAAAAACTACAATAATACATTAGTTGTTGAATGGAATTCATTCCAAATTTGTTTTTGAACAATGAAAAGTTTGAGAACTAAACATATTTTCCCATAAAAAATAATGAAAAATCAAACAATTGGTCGGGAAGCCCAAAAACTATACATATAAAAACTGCTGGGCCTAGGAGGAAATACTTAGATCATTAACATCAGACTGGAGAATCTAACTGAATAGGCTAGTTTCCCCACAGATTATTTAGGCTCTACTCCAGCTTTAAGAAACTTCATTATTTATACATGAAGAATGGTTTTACATTTTTCATGACTGTAAATAGAGAAGCTTCCTCTTGAAATGCAAAGACCCAGAAAAATCTTTGTGTGTTAGAATACCTGGTGACTGTATATAGGCTCTCTCTAGGAAAAAATGGATTCACTTTAAGAAACCAATAAAGGATACTGCATAGGGCAGGGGCAGGGATAACATACACCTATCCAATATGGAAGATTAATGTCTGCCAAGAAATGTAGACCAATAAAACCTGAATGAACATGGTCCACACATTTGACAATTTGTGTTTCTGGCTGATAAATATGGCCTTAATCACCGTCCTGCTCACAATTGGTAACAGGCTATCTTGAGGAGGAAAAAAGACCCAGATTCTTTCAAAATTAAATATTATTTTAAGAAAATGAGGGTTTGTGGTGTAGCTAGGTAGTAGAGGACTTGCTCAGTATCTACAAAGCTCTGGATTCCATCCCCAGCACCAAACAACAAAATGGAAAAGAAGTCATTTTTTAGCCTAGCTTTGAGATCAATGTATAAAATCAATATTACTCTTTCTGGTTCATTGTGAAAGTAATATTTTAGGAAGCAAGCAGAGTGACACACACCTGTAACCTCAAACTCTGAGAGGCAGAGGCAGGAGGATCACAACTTTGAGCCCAACCATAGGCAAGTTGGCAAGACCCTGTGCCAACAAAAAATTTTTTAGCTGTTATTAAAGGCTGGGGATGTAGTTCAGTCTGAAAGCCCTGAGTTCTATCCCCAGTACCACAAAGTAAAGGAAAGGGGAATGAAAAGGAAAGGAGGGGAGGCACTAGGGATTGACTGCTAATCATTATATGCCTTTTTGGGGGGATAATGAAATGTTTTCAAATTGGTTTGGTGATGGTTTTACAACTCTGTAAATAACAAATTTGTTCTCACGGCTACTTCTAGTTTTGCTTCTGCATTTCTACAACTGTCAGCAAATCAGATTTTATCTGGTTTTCTTTTGCTAATATGCTCATTGATTTTTTTGAAATGAATATATCAGAAGGCCAAATTCTTTTTCAAGATTTGGTTATTCTAAAAACAGATATAATTCCTGGATCTAAACAACAAGCAACAAGCATTAATTAGATGAAAACAATATTTTAAGGCTGGGGATGAAATTTAGTGTTAGAATACACATCTATCATGCACAAAACCGAGGCTTCAGTCCTCAGCAATGCAAGAAGGAAGGGAGAAGAAAAAGAGAAATAGAAGGCGGATGACAAGGGGAGGGAGGTGATGAAAAGTAATAATAATAATAATAATAATAATTAGGCTTTTAAATCATTGTATACAGGAGTTAACTACCATAAGAAAGCATGTGTTCCTTTCCCTAGATACCTTTAAAAAGAAGTTTATAATAAGGAATAAAAAATTTTGAACTTTGCCGGACTAAGCAAAATATTAAACCAATTAATCTCCTAAAAGTTACATTTAATTCTTTCCCAATTATATAAAGAGGCCAAAACCTTTTGTGGAATCAAATAGACATGCTAATTCCCAAGTCACTGCTATTTATAATACTAAGCTCTGTGATTATGACTCTTGTAGTATTCTCCCTTTATCATTATCTAAACTTTGTGTTAGATACTTTAACTTTGGTAATCTTTCCTTTTTTCTCAGGGTGGAAGAAGTCAGAGCCTTTGCACTGAACTACTACACCTCCAGACTTTTTCAAATTTTTAAATTTGAGAAAGGGTCTTGCAAAGTCACTAAATTACCCCAGTGCATAGTTAGTTTCAATCATTCTGCCTCAGCCTCCAGGGTACTGGCATTACAGATTATGGTCCACTATTCCCTGTTGGATTTCTTGATTCTTTATAATAACTGCAAGCCTCTGGATTTCTTACACCCAGAGATCCTGATGTTTTTATGAAGCAGGGAAGACACAAAAGGAAATAAGTAACTTTCTATTTTTGTAAGGAAGCATAAGAAATCATTGAGGGAAAATATAAGAGATTACTAGAAAAGAAATTGCACTGAGGCATGAGCCGCTTGGACTGGTTTACAGATAGGCCCTAGAAATGGCACACCCACACCATCTTACATGCAATAGTAATGTCTCGTCACTGACTAAGAATGATGGAAAATAATCTAAGAGTAAGACTACCTAAATTCAAATCTATTCTCTGAAATTAAATAGCAATGTGGTTTAAGCAAGTTACTTGCTCTCTCTTCCTCAGCTTCTTCCTCTGTAAAATGAACATTCCAACATCAACCTTCTATTATCAAGTTTTCTGGTTCCTGAGACAAAGTACTCAACACCCAAAATTGAAAGGGAAAAGGTTTATTTGGCTCACAGTTTGCAGAGGTTTCGGTCCATAATCAGCTGGTTCCAAGGGAGGGCATGGCAGATAGGCCTTACAGAGGAGAAACAGTCAAGGTGGGAAAAAGGTAGCAAAGCAACAAGAGATGTTAACAGCATCTTTCTGCCCTTTATACTCTATCTAGGCTACCATGATTATGGTGGACTCAAACCAATCACAGACTGATTTAGTAATCATCTACCCTTAATCCTAGCACCCTTAATCCTAGCATTGCACCATGAATCAATTGCACACTCTACATTCAGCTGCCTCTAGAAAAAGTCCCATCTATGAATGCATGAGGTTTTGGGGGGACATCTAGATACAAACCATAACATTCTGCCCCTGGCCCCTCAAAGACTCATGCACACCTCTTTATGGAAAAAGCATTTAGTCCATTTTCAAGAAATAACAAAGTCCTAACAGTCTCATCATTGCTGAAAAGTCCCAATCACGTCTTCTCTGAGATTTAAGGCAAACTCTTAGTTGTGAACTCCTATACAAATGAAAAGAAAGTTAAACACTTCCAACATAAAATGGCACAAAATAAATATTGCCACTCTAAAAGGTACAAACAGGGGCATATAAAGGAATGGGACCAAAGTAAATCTAAAATCTAGCAGGGCAAATATTAAGTCTTACACTTCTATGTCCAGCATCTAAAACAATCTCCTGTAAGATGTGAAATCCAAAGGAGTTGGCTGAGTCCACTCCTATAGTACTTTTGGTGGTTGTAGCTCTCATGGCTTCTTTCTTTGGCTAGCTTTTCTCACCCTTGGCAGCTTTCCTTGGATGATACATGTTTCTGGCTTCTCCAACCTTTTGGGATCTCCCTTGCACCTTCAGGTTCACACTGACACCTTCCACACTGCCCTTTCAGGGGCACAATGCCTGGGCTCCCAGGTCTCCTTCTGAAATCTGTGTGAAATCTTTCCTGACCCCACAACTCTTCCATTCTGCATGCACCTAAACCCAGCACCACATGGATGAAGCCAAGATCTGCTGTCAGCTACAGCAGTAGCCAGGCTTCCTTTTCTCTTGGCTATAGGAGTCCAGTGCCTATGAAACTTCTCTAGGTTGCTGCCATTCTGGAAATTTGTGCTCAGTGACTTTCTTCTCAAAGCAAAGTCTTTCACTTTTATAATTTTGAGGCTGCAAAGGGTAGAGTTCTGCTACTACTTTTGATCCTTTAAGGCCATCTTTTCTAGTCTCCTTTTCCTTCTTAGTAATCCAGATCTCCTCTGCTCTATCATTGAATCTGTTGTATGTATTCTATTACTTTCCAAAAGTGCTCATTCAAGGTTTATGACATTTGCCTATGCTTTTTTAAAAATCTATATCCTCTTTAGATATGCTTGGCAATTCTTTCATTATGGTTGTTATTTCTTCTATTACCTGAGATATTACTAATCTGATTTCTTTTACAGTCTCATGAAGTTGTTTCTTGAATTCAGATGTTATCATTTCAGAAGTTTCACATGTGCAATTTCCAATTTACCCTGTGTCTATGTCTCCTGGACTTGTTCTGTTTAAGGTGGGGGTCTGAGATGGCATTTTGATCCTTCATCTCGACCTTTTCCTGGGTTCCTCTGGACAAGCTGGTTTTGGGGTCACAGGTGTTGGCTGCCCATCTGTGGTGTAGGGGAATGGGTCTGGTACCTGGGTTTCTCCAAACTCAGGTTCCCAGGGAAGCAGTGAGGGTGTGGGGTGGGCTTCTCCAGACCTGCGCAGTTATACTAAGGCTTCCCCAATGGCTGTGTGCACAGTGTGGAAAGGCTGCTTCTTCTCCTAGCCTGCACAGCTACACCAGGACTCTCAATAGCAGGAGGTACAGAGGGACATTTTTGGCTGTTTCTCTTGGACTGTGCTGGCTTTCCATGGGAAGCAAGCATTCCTGATGGTCGTCAATGGGCATGTAAGGTGTGTCTGGTTGTTTCTCCTGACCTGCACTGGCTGATTGGAGGAAGCAGGCATCCCAGATGGCAGTCAGTAGGCCTGGTAGGGGGGATGTCTGGCTGTTTCTCCCAGCCCATACTGGCCACTCACAAGAAACAAACATCCACAATAGTGGCCAATGGGTCTATCAGTCTGGTTTTCAATCTGTACAGATGATAATTAACTTTATACAGTCTTATAAATAAATGAATCTGATGGTACAAAATGAGCATGAGGGAAAGGGAAAAAAGAAATAAAATGTGTTATGTACATGTAATAATTCCCTACAGTGAATGTAATCATTATGTGCTACAAACACACAGTAATGAAAATCCAAATAAATTCACAATGTAAACTATAGACTAGAGTTAATAGTAACATATTGATGTTGACTCATCAACACTAACAAATGTATTGCACTAATGTGAGATGTTAAAATTAGGAGAAACCAAAGAACTGTGTTGTGGAATACATGAGGACTTTTTGGCTTTTTTCCTCAATTTTTCTGTAAAACTGAACCTGCTCTGAAAAACTGACCATATTAATTGTTCTTAAAAGACTATCTGAGACAATCAGAATACTTAAATACAGACTAGGAAGTGGAGAATATTAATAAATTACCAGCAATTTGTAGAGTATGATAATGTTGCAGTGTCATATACTAAGAGTCCCTATCAGACGTGTACAGAAGCATTTATGTGTATGATGGCATACTTGAACTTTGCTCTAAAATACTCCAGAAAAAATATTGTGTATGCTAGGCAGTTGGATAAGAGTACCTGAAATGAAGTAGCAAAAATGTTGGGTTATGAAAACAGATTTTATTGACTGAATTCTACAGTTTTTGTATATGTTTGAGAATTTCCATAATGAAAAATTTTAAGTGTGTAGGTTGAAATACAAGAACACAAAGGCTCCTTCTAGAGCCACATTTATTTGACTCTGTAGCCTGATATACACCCACTCTTACTCAATGCATGTGTGGTGTAGGAAGCTAAGATTACTCATCAATTAAAAAAAACCATATTCTTCATCAGTCTCTACCATCTATCCACAGGAACAGACTACTATGGAATTTTGTCTGAGACCTCTTGATAAGTCAGCACTGGCTTTGGACACTGGATGTTTTCATAGTCTCCCATTCCTTGAGTCCAACAGCAAGTATCTTTGATGGGATGTTTGCAGACTGTAGTGGTACTATGACTTTAAACTTCCTTTCAAATGATTACTTTTACATATTCATGTCTTAGCCACAGCAATAACATTTTCCTACTATAATCTATTGTAATCTGTTTCATTTTTGTCTTGGTTACTTTTACATCATTGCTGAGACAAAACACTTGACACCCAAATGAAGAAAGAAAATCTTTATATAGCTTACAGTTTGTGGAGGTTTCAGTCCATAATCAGCTGGTTGCAAGGCATGGCATGGCATGGCATGGCATGGCATGGCATGGCTGAGAGGCAACCATTCATGGAGGTTGCGGCAGATAGCAGAAGCAACCAGAGCAAAAGGGCAAAGAGGAAAAGCACACTGCCTTCCCTCCTTTATACTATATGCCACCTAGAATTGGTGGGTACACCACTTACATTGTCAATCCCAGCACTAGACAGTGAACCAGTCACAAATGCTAGATTCAGCCACCTTCAAAGGGCCCACCTCCCATGACTGCAGGAGGTTTTGGGGGACATCAAACCCAATCCATAACAATTTTTGTACATTACAGTTACTATAGTGTGAAACTGGTTTCTAAAGCAGTAACATAAAACACTGATTCCCAAAACTTCCAAATTCCAAAGCCTTAACAAGTCTAAATAATGGCATACTCCTTCAAATATATCTTTATCTGAGGTGATCTTTTTGCTTCCATCAGAATGGAATTAAGATTCTCTACCAGAGTATTAATTTAGATTAAATCTGGGCTAGGGCCAGGGATATGGCTCAGTGGCATAAGTGCCTGCCTGGCAGGCACAAGGTCCTAAGTTCAATTCCTGGTACCGAAAAAAGAAAAGAAATATGGGCTAAACCTGCCTCAATACATAGTAAACTACAAACTCACTACTATATAAACTGTAACTTTAATCTTAAATTATATTTTTGTTATAAGTAGTCAGGTTTCAGTCAATCAAAGCAACCAAGCATTTGCTGTCAAATGAATAAACCCTGTCCATATAAGGCTCTTCACACCTGTAACCAACTGGACTGTTTCTGTTTCTGTATGTCATTTCTGTTTTGTGCCTATAAATACTGTCTGCCTGCATTGGTGGGTGGCACTTTCTGAACAATTTCTGGTTTTAATTGATAGTCTAATTCACAAATCATTCCTTACTCAAATAAACACTGCTAAATTTAATTTGCCTAAGGATTTTCATTTAACAAAAGTATGTGGTTATGAACAGTTTTGAGAATCACTGAGTTAAAGTTAAGAGAAAATCCTAGGCAGCTGTTAAGGGATCAGAGTTTAGATTTCTAAATATTTCTATTTATATTTAAATTTGTTTGAATTAAATTAAATTAAAATTTCATTCCATAAATCACATTAGCTACATTCCAAATGCTCATTAGCCACATGTGTCTAAGGGCTGTATTGAAAAGAACACACAGACATTTCTATAATCTTCGAAAGTTCTATTTGACTCCACTGAGCTAGAACACTGTGGTTTAGAGCTTTGGAGTCAGAACAAATTTCTACTAAACACTTCTCAATCATCTAATCCTTGTGACTGTGGATAATTTACCTAGCTTCTCTCTAATAATCACGCTCTCATCTGTGAAATGTGACTGTCAACAGTATATACTCCACAGAGTAAGGGAAAGGATTAAGGAAATGATATATACAATACAAAACTTCAGCTATTGATACTGCATACTGATCCATGCACAAGACTTCATGCATACTGATCATGCATACTGATCCATGCACAAGACTTCCAAATTACAATAAAACAATAACTATAACCACTGGTCTCAAGTAAACGTATACTCTAACAGAGGAAAAAGGCATTAAAACCAGTATAATATAATAATAGGCTATTTCAGATATCTCCTTACAAAAGAGGAGATAATTAAACAGAGACTGAAATCCTATGGAGGATTTGACCAGGCAACAAATTTGAGGAAATAATCCAAGCAGAAAGAAACAGTATTTTATTTCACATAGGAGTATGGTCTCCAGTAAATCAGACCCATATGTGTAAAACTTGCAGTCTCACTAGTGCGAGAAACTGAACAAGTAAATAGGTTCTGAAATGTACAATAGATATTGTGAATTGGGAAGAAACTGTTCAAAATAAAAGACAAAGTGCAATAGGGCAAAGGAACAAAGGGAAGAAAAATACATTTGTACACAAGATAGCTAGGATAGCTATAGAGCTAGCTTCTCTCTGCTCCTTGAAAAGAATGTTTTGTGCTATTATTGTTTAGACAAGATATCATGTCTACATTCCGTACTCTGAATAACTACTAGAAAGACAACAATATGAAATGTATCAATATTGTAATGGTCCTACTAACCTGTTCTGTAACTTGGTTTCATTGTTCATTTATCTTTTTTCTTTCTCCTTAAAATAAAATTTAGAAAAAAGGAAGGAAGGAAAGAAAGAGAGAGAGAGAAAAAAGGGAAGGGGAGGGAAGGCAGGAAACGAAAAAGAGAAAGAAAGAAAGAAAAAGAAAGAAAGAAAGAAAGAAAGAAAGAAAGAAAGAAAGAAAGAAAGAAAGAAAGAAAGAAAGAGAAAGAGAGAAAAGTAGGAAGGAAAAGAAAACAGCAAGCAAACAAGCGAGTGAGCAATGATGTAACAGAACTAAATAGCCCAGTTCTCCATTTAGTGTGGAGAAGCTGGGACAAAAGTAGTACACCAGGAGCTGGGGATTTAGCTCAGTGGCATAAGCGCCTGCCTTGCAAGCACACAGTCGTGAGTTTGATCCCCGGTACCGATAAAAAGAAAGAAAAAAAAAAGCAGTACACTAACTAGGTAAGGATGTGTTTAATAAAAAGCAGTCCGAGAAAAAAAAATCAACAGTAAGCAAAACTTTCAGGATGTATCAACAGCCAACAGACATGAAGCAATTAGTATTTTATTCCTTTTCCAAAAACAGCTGTGCTCTCCTCATTCAACATTAGGAATGTCTCTCTAGAGAATGACAGTTTCCAGCTGCTACCTTTCCATCAGCCACAGAACCATGTCAATATAATTCTATGCACTCACAATCATAAACAAAGTTTGAGCTGAAAAGAGAAAACATCAGCAGAGCTACTTCTCTCCAAGTGGTAAAAGAGAAAAGTAGCATTTGGTATACATCTACCATGTACCTGTCACTACCTTTAGAAGAGATGCCACATTTCACACTCTAAAACCACTGTGGAGTAAAAGCCCCATTTTTAAGAATTCTAAGACTATTCAGCTCACAGTTTAAATAGCTTGCCAGTGTCTCATGGTGAGAAAACAAGTTGGCTTTGAATCCTACACTCATACTTTTAGAAATCACTCAGTGTGCACTGCTAAACTTCAGCAAATTTTTCTCATTGCTTAGCATAACATGAGGCTCTGGGTTTGAGTTCCAGTACGGTCAAAAAAAAAAAAAAAACCTAAAACTAACAAAAAGTAAGACTCCCAGATATCCTACTTCCTCCTCTTCTTTCCACTTTGAACACACTGCTAACACACCTGCAACACTAAGAGATTAGCAAAAAAGTAGTTGCAAGGCAAGGTACTAACTGGGAGACAACTGGGTCCCTGACAGCAGGGTAGCCAGAATAAGAATCAGAGACCTGGATTCCAGATTTGGTTATGATATAACTTCCTACATATCCATGATCATTTGCGATTTTCTGGGCCTCTGTTGACCCAAAAGCAAAACATAAAGCCTAGATGAATGAATATATATATATATATATATATATATATATATATATGATATATAATTTATCATTTAGCAATAAAAAGAAGCAATATACTAATACATGCTACAACATGGGTGAATTTTGTAATATCCTACTTCTATGAGAAATCTGAAGTAAGCAAAGTCAAAGCAGTCAGATAAATAGAATAGAGGTTACTAAGGTCTAAATGGGAAAAGAATTGGGAAGTTGTTTGTTTAAAGAATTTCTGTTAGGGATGGTGAACAAAGTTTAGAAACAGTAATGATAGTTTTACAACACTCTGAATTTAATTAATGTCACTGCTCTAATCACATATGGTCAGTCACCCAACTTATATATATTTTCCCTAGATAAGATTTTCTTCTAATAATATTTTTCCCAGTCTTCCCCAGAGTCCATGCCTACTATGTATGACATCATAGCACTCTCCAGCTCAACCTTTGCAACAGCTTCCACATATATAAAATATGAACAATAATAACAGCCTTACTTCTCTCATCTTGTTGTCAGGATCAAATTAAATAGGAAATGTAATAAGACCTTCTAAACTGCAAAGGGCTGAAGTCAGATACCATTATTATATTAGATATTTAAACAAAAACCTCTTATTAAATTGGTCTTCAGTGCTATTCAATAAAATGTTTGTTTCTTCACATCTAGTACTTCAGAGACAAACTTCAATTGTACTGTCAACTTTCAGTGACACTACTCCATGCAGTTTGTAAAACACTACATTTGACCTGACTGACAAGGCTCTCCTCAGACTGGTTTTGGCTACTTCTTCACTTAAGAACATACTTTCTTTCAGCGTATCTTTCAGCATATCTATGTCACAAAGATTTATTCAATCATGATCTCTAAACACTGCTCAAAAATTAAGGAAAAAAACATTGTGGCTGCCAGCTCTTTTGCAGGGGGACTAAAGAGAGTTGCTACATGGCATAGGGTGCCAGAAAGCACTGTGAGGATAGACAAAGTAGCTATGGTATTAAACTCTAGAAAAGGCTCCCAGACTAAAAGACCTACCACAGACACAATCAGCTTCCAGTGAGGGTCCTTCAGCCTTTTCAACTCTGCTGAGCAGTATGTTTTAGAAAGCTTCCCCTGCGCAAAGAGGACCTGGCACACCCTAAGCTACTGACCTCAAAGCAGTGGTACTCACAGCAAAACACAATTGTAGACTGGATTCTTTTAGCTTCAAATGCAACTAGCAAAGGGCATTATGAAGGGCAAGACTAAGACCAATACCTTTAAACTAGGGAAAGGAGCCAGTACTCAGTATAACAAAACCTCAATATCCTGTTTTCTTCACAGTCATAGTCCAGGATTCTTTTGCCTTTACCCCTTTGGTCCATAACCTTTGAGTTCATTTTTTATTTCTTGGTTTTGGCAATACAGTCTTCTTGTGCAATACTGACCTGATGCTGGCCTCAGTTCCTCTTCCATTTAGAAGCTACTATCACTTCCTGACTACAAGTGGTTTAGGTCACCATCCCCAGAATCTAACAGAACTCTACCTCAGCAATGGCCCATGTACCCCAATATCCTTAGACATAATGAAATGGACAATGTATTCTGTTACCAAATTTTGTGAATTATAAAAATCAAACCTCAAAATTTGAAACTCTATAAAACAAGTATTTAATAGCTATTATTTACTATGTGCTAGGTATTTACACATATAGTGTTGACTCTTCATCTCAACGTTATGAATTAAATTCTGTTATTGTCCCCATTTTATGTTTTGTCTTGTTTTGTTTTGAGATTGGGCCTTGTTATGTTGCTCAGGCTGATCCCAAAATCCTGGTCCCCAGTACATCTCTTACCTCAGTCTCCTAAATAGCTGGGACTATAATCATGTGCCATCCCACCTGGTTTACCCACTTTTTAGAGAAAATAAAAGCAGGGCCAAGAGAAACTGAGTGAAAATATGTCAGAGTTACGAAGTGTCAGAGGTTTTTCAACAGTGCTGGAGCAATTGGGGAAAAAACTGCCACCTAAGCCTCACAACTCATATAAAAATTAATTGAACATAGTAATTAAATCTAAAGCTAGAAGAAAACAGAAGATAAAGTCTTCATTAACTAGAGTTAGGTGAGATATTCTTGGACATTACTCCATAAGCACAATCCATAAAACAAAAGGTAAATTTTACTTCCACAAAACTACAAAATTTTTGCTCAGTGAAAGACCCTGATAAAAAATTTTTAAAAAGACAAGCTACAGAAGAAAATATTTGCAAATTGTATGTTAGAGCAAAAAACTATATCAAGAGTAGATAATGAGGGCTGGGGATATAGTTCAGTGGCATAAGCACCTGCCTGGCAAGGGCAATTCCTGGTACCAAAAAAAAAATACATAATGAACTCACAAAACTAAAAAGAAAATAAACTCAATTGTATAATAGACAAAGTATTTAAGCAGGCAAAGAAGATATAAGTGCATGAAAATCTGTTTGGCATCAATATTCATTATGAAAAGGCCATGACTCAGATAAGAAAGACATCACTGAACACCTTCCAGCATGGCTGAAATAATAAGCAGTGGTAATACTAAGCACTGGGAAGGATATAGAAAGACTAAAATCCTTAGATATTGCTACTGGGAATATAAATTGGCACAGTCACTCTGGAAAATTAGAATGCGTCTTATAAAAGTAAACATATATACACATAAGTTTACAATTTCATCCCTTGGCCTACAGAAATAAAAACATGCTCTCATGAAAACAAGTACAATGATGTTTAACATAGCTGTACTTTTAATCACAAAACCTGAAAACAATCCAAATGCCTCTCAACTGGGGACTGCATAGACAAATTGGTACAACCATATGTAGGAATACTATTTAGCAATAAAAAAGGAAAGATGTACTTAGATAGATGATAGGCACATTATGCTAAGTGAAAAAATCCAATCTCCTAAAGACATATACTACACATTTCTATTGATATTACAATCTCAAAATGGGACAAATTTCTAGAGATGGCAAACAAATGAGTGGTTACCAGAGTAAAGCTTGCAGAAATCTTAAAGAATAGTGCCAAGTAGCTGACACTGAACACACATGCAGAGATAACAGGAATTCTTAACGGAGTCAGACTTTTACAAAAGTCTCTTAAGAGAAATGTTATTGTGGCATGTGTGATAGTTAACTGATTGTGTCAACTTGAGTAAAAATTGCCCACTAAATTCTTCATCATAGTTCTGTGTGAAGCTGGGGATGTAGCTCAAAGTGAAGGCCTTGGGTTGAATTTCTGCCACTTCAAATTCTAGGATTTCCTAGATAAGAATTTCATATCTGTAGAGACTTCCTCTTTTATGATTCCTTCAAATCAGCAAGAATTCCCTTATAGTCGATCCTGGCCCTAAAATCAGGACTCAGAAACCCTAGGGTGGTTAGTCACCTGAATGACACAAAGGGGAAATGAAGGAAAGCTTGCTTCTGTTTCTTTGGAGGAGCCCCAGTCTTCACCTTCACCTTCACCTTAGATATTGTCTTCTGGTTTCCAGTGCAGAATCTTCAGCCTCCTGATAGACTAGCATGGCACACTACTGTCAGTTCCAAGCCTTTGACTGGATCCTTTGGATCTCCTGTGTGCAGACAGATCTTTCACATACTTTTATACCTGACTCTGTAGGTGGCCATTGTAAATCAATCTTGTAAATTCTTATATAATTGTATATCTTGCATTGAATCTGTTTCTCCATTAAACATTTATACAGCAACTAAAATCTTAAAATATCATCCACTGTCATCAGGAAAATATTTTAAAACAAGAAGGCAGCAGAAACCAAGTTTTATTCAAGTCTGCCTCAATAACTCTCAGAAATAGGGAAATGAAAAATATCACCACACTTTCCCCAAAACATATCATCCATGCATATGACTGGTTACTATTTGCTTTAGCTATAAGCAGCAAACATTTATAGAGTACTTACTATGTGTCAGGAACTGTCTTAAGTATTTTGTATATATTAATACATGTAATTTTCAAAACTATGAAGTTGAGACTATTATGACTGATTCTACAGAGAAGAAAATTGCACAGAGAAATTAACGAACTTGTTTCCAGGTCCCTCAGCCAGGAAGTGAAGGAGCTGCAATATAGTCTAGCTTTAGAATTACATTGTTACCACTTTGCAATCTAGCCTTATTTCTCTATTCTACAAACTCTCCCTACACTCTTCAGTCACTTGGTCTTCCGACTTTTTTTTAGGTTCATTAAAGATATACAGAGGTCTCAGCCTAGCATGGTGGTATATACCTATAATCTCAGTCCTCTGGGAGGCTGAGTCAAGTGGATTATCTAGACAGCTTAGTGACTCAGCAAGACTCCATCTGAAAATTTAAATAAGGGGGAGGCTGGGGATGTAGCTCAAAGTGAAGGCTTTGGGTTGAATCTTTGCCTCTGCAAAACATATATATATGTATGTATGTATGTATGTGTATATATATATATATATATATATATATATATATATTTCCTAGATAAGAATTTCATATCTGTAGAGACTTCCTCTTTTATGATTCCTTCAAGTCAGTGAGCATTCCCTTATAGTCAATCCTGGTCCTAAAATCAGGACCCGGAAACAGCCTAAATCCAATCTCTGCCTTGTAGTAGCCAATTGTGGTGAAGGAGATTCACGTGTAACAAGTGGGACTGAATGAAGTGATTCTGACAGTGGGAAAGATGTCAGCAAAAGCCTTCCTAGAGTAGGGAGGACTGGATGCAATTACTGCTTTACTAGGAAAGTAGGTCAAGGAAGAGTGCTTCAGGCTGAAGGAACTAGAGGCAAAGTCAGTGCAGTGAGAGGGCTCATCATAATATGGATAAGGGGTAAGCATGGCCAGCCCAGCACTGCACATAGTATGTGCTCACATCTTCCATCACATCAGCAGCCTTGAACATGGCAGAAAGGAAGCTCCCAGGGTAAAGGCAGTTGTGGTCACCACTACACTCCCAACATCTAGCACAGTACCTCTTTGATAGTCCCTTAAACCTATTATACTTTGTGATTTATAATTCTAATTCATGACTTTGTTGACATGAAACATTAAAATGCTACTATCAGAATTGTGGAAGGACTGAAAAGAACAGAAATGTAATTTTCACTGACACTGTTCCTAAGAGTATCTTTTTGTTTTTGCAAGCACTGTACAACTAGCAAATTTTTCATTCACGTTATGAAAAGAAATTGTGCCCAGGCATGATGGTGCACTTTTAAATTCCAGCACTTTGGAGGCTGACACAAGAGATTTGCTGCAATTTTGAAACTAGCATGAGCTACTATAGTGAGTTCAAGGCCAGCCTGAACTACATGGTGAGACCTTGTCCCAAAAGGTCAAAAAAAATAGTCATAATACATTTGTTAGTAAGGTCCTAAGCTTAGAGAACTAAAGTAACCTAAATTTACTAGCTGAGTCCAAACCATACGGATCCAAAAACTGATTTTTCTACTATGCCACTTCAAGTTGAGAGTCTAGGTCAAGGTCTCACTTGCCTTTGACCTTCTTCTGGGCCTCTCTCCCAACACACTTCTCACTTCTTAGGTAATCGCAAAAATAAACATTAGCCAAAATGCAGTAAAAGAAGTCTAATATCTAAAGGAAAAATCTGAAATCTAAACCTGGAGCCACCCCCCCAACTTGTGACACTGCCTATACTCACTTCTTTTCTTAAATCATACTTTCAAATCATGTAACTCTGTTTTTCAACTATTTCTCCCAAGAGAATTCAAGATTTTTGTCTTTTGCTCACTGCTCTTCCCTAAATATCTGAAAGAGCTCTTGGTACACAGTAAGTGCTCAATATATATCAATGAAATGAATGAAAAGTGAGGCTCTCCACAATGTGAATAACAGTCTCTCTCTCTCATCTCCAACTTATCTCAAGGTCCTTGCAACATAGTTCCTTGAATTGCCACCCCTACCCATTTGTTCTTATTCCCATGTAGGTTGAACTAGAACACACTTCTTTCAGAAGTCTTCGCTGATCACTATAGCCCCCATTAACCTCCCCTTCCACTAAGCTTAACAGTATCAACCCTCTGTGCACATGTATGACATCTCTCAAGTGTAGCCCTACCTTGTCTCTCTCTTTCTCTGTCTTCCTCTCTCTCCTTTTCTCTCTTGCTCCCTCTCTCCCTCTGTTCTCCTGTTTTCCATTTATCCCACATTGCTTCTGTCCCAGTGTGTGGTATATAGCAAATGATCAACAAGTACCGATTTGATTCACTGACTGGTTTATGATAGAAAATGTCAAATCATAGTTCACATAACTGTGCTTGATTCATTCTGAGAACCAAATGACGGTGTTATGATGTGTTAAAGACTACAGAGTTGTATAGTATAGGTTAGAATCCAGGATTCATCATGTATGAACTCTTTGATTATAATTAAGTTTAAAACTCCATGCCTCAGTTACCTCAGGGGCTCATTACAAGTACTAAATAAGACACATGTGTATGTATTCAGCCTATTACACAGAATAAACTTTTGCCAAATATTAGCTATTATAAACATTGACCTAGGTTTAAAAAAATAGGTCTCTGTAAAAATAACTACATGGTTCCTTTTAGAGTGCTGATTATATTCTAAAACTGATTGTGGAGCTGGGGGTGTGGCTTGGTGGTAGAACACTTGCCTAGCACATGCGAGGTTCTGGATTCAATACTTAGCACCACAAAACAGTAAATAAACAAAATAAAATTGACTGTAATAACAGTTGTACAACTGTAACTATACTAAAAACACTGAAGGGTATACTATAAATGGATGCATTTATGGGACTTGAATTACATCTCAATAAAGCTATTTCTAACAATAATCTCCCCAAAGGAAGAGGCCTTGCATCTACAGACAAATTAGAACAAGAGTCCAGAGCACTGAAGAGTTTGTCCCCAAAGGCAAGAAGAAATGTTAGCAAGTTACTGCTAACATTATTTAGCATTATTTAGCATTATTTAAAATTATTTAGCATTATTTAACATTAAAACAAGAGTCCAGAGCACTGAAGGGTCTGTCCCCAAAGGCAAAAAGAAATGTTAGCAAGTTACTGCTAACATTATTTGTCCCAAACCCACAGATCCCTGGGGTTTACATTTTGTTTCTTGGGAAAGGAACCATATTTGTAGTAAGCTGGAGGAGAGATGAGGGTCATCAAACTAAGCATGGAGCTGATAGTGAAAGGTTACCAAATCGGAACAGGGCTGAAGGGGGACAAAAACAGATCACCTCTCATCCCAGAGCAAAAGCAGACCATCGTCTACTCAGAAAGCATTTTGGCATGATCAAAAAGAAGTAGACAGTGCTGGAGGAAAAACCCTCAAAGGCAAGCTCAACATGAAAAACAAGGGAAAATAAATGGAAAACAACAGGCTGGCCAAAAAGAGGACAAGTCCCTGGGGATTCTCTGAGAGCTCCAACTTGTTCTTCCAATTCTTTCTCTCATCTATGAGAGATCAAAATAGCATTTGGTAATCTCAGGGAAAAAAACTCATGGCAGAGAAGACTTTCCCTGTTTACTTCTTTGTATCAACGTTACCAGTAACAAAGTAGCCAAATGCCATTTGACCTGGAGGAGTTGAGAGTGATTTCCCCAAGAAGAATCTGCCACGGATCTCCCACTCTGCTACTTGGAAAGTGAGGAGAAATGTATAAGTTATATATAACTTATGAGAGAGGGCTGAATGAATGAAAAATAAAGAAGCCGGTGCTTATATTTGAGTCCTAGTGAATACTAAGAAGGACTTATAGAAAGGAGAGAACAAAATGGATTTTAAGAATTTCACTATCTTCCAATTTTAAAAAATGTCATCCTCCACCAGGTATGTCAAACCTGCAGTTTGCCATTTCTTACCATGCTTTTAAATGGTATAATGAATATTTAAAGGAAGTTTTATTGCTCACATATATTAATTATACTATACTATACTATACTATACTATATTATATTATATATTTTATCTGTGAACCAGACAATCCCTCTTCACTCAAAAAAAAGCATAAAAATGATGGGCTGCAGCTTTCCCTAGTATCACCCCCTCTCATTTGCATTATTTTAAAAGTAAGGATACTATTTTCCCAGGCTGCCATATAGGAGACATACAATAAATTTCTTGAATGAAAAAAATAAGAGTATGTTATTCTTCAATTAAATTCCATATTCTACCATCATTTGATCATACCTATGCCTCAAAAGACCTTCCTACCAGGCAAAAAGCTCTAACAGCCCCCCCCAAATCAATATAATAGTATTTAAATGAACCCTTCAAAATATATTGCAAGAGAAGACACTTATCTAAGACTCCAGAGAATTAATTTTCCAGTCCAGTTTTGTTGATAGCTATATGCACCTTTGAGCAGGCCCCGCTGGCCCTCAAGGTCCCTCTCTGAAATATAAGGGATTTGAACTAGATGAATAGCTCTCAACTTCAAGATAGGACTACTCCTGAAGGGCACTTGGCATACTGTGGAGCTGCCTGCTTGGCCCATGATTAGGGGGAATATTACTAGTAATTATCACAGAGAAAATATAAATAGAAATGAATAATATACACAATATCCAGGATGAACACAACAAAGGGCAATCTTGTCTGATTACAAGAGCATATTACTTGCCCTCCTCTCAAAAAGAAATAAACTGGACAATATAATTAACTCACTGAGCATGACGGCACATGCTCAGTGAGGCACATCCTCAGGAGGTAGGATGGATCACAAGATCAAGGCTGGCTTGGGAAACATAGCAAGACTCTATTATCAAAATAAAATTATACAGAGATTTGGAGTGTAGCTCAGTTGTAGTGCACTTGCCTAAAATGCACGAAGCTCTGGGTTCAATTCCAGTACCAAAAGAAAATGTCATCAATTCCTAGAATTCTTTTCCATGGGCCAATGTAACAACAATAACAACAACAAAATACAACACATTGTGATTGTCTTATCAATTTCAAACAGTGATAGACAGCCATCTTTTGCATGAGAAATGCAGAACAAAGAAAAGAGGAAAGAAGGGAATTATGTTACATTTCATTTCCTAAAATGCCTGATTAGTAAAACCTCTTACAGAACTCAGCATAATGAGATATGAATCTGGCAGTGAACCTTACAACTTAAATCAGTCTCACTTTCTCTCTCTCTCTCTCTCTCTGTCTCTCTCTCTCTCTGAAAGAATTTTATTAACTTCAACCAGATGTTCCTTTAACTAACAAGCAGTTGTTTTTTTTTTTTTTTTTGGTACTGGGGATTGAACTCACGACCTTGCGCTTACCAGGCAAGCACTTAAGCCACTGAGCTAAATCCCCAGCCCATCAAGCAGTTGTTTAAAAAAAATCACAAACAGTAAGTTCCATTAGACTCTATTGTTCACATCTGAAAACCAAGTAAGTCTGAGTTAAGGATAATTACTAAAAGGTTGGGAAATTATTCACAGTGAGGTGTTCACTCTGCTGGCTCCATGTGTTTGGGATCAATAAAAGAATATGAGTGGTTGTTTATCAGTTTCATCCCAAGAGTCAAGAGGGTGGAGTTGGAGAAGACTTTCTTATAAATTTAATTTACTGCTTTTAAAAATGCCTGCTCTGAAAATTTTTCCACAAAGTGCATTATGTACTCTGCCTTGTAGACTAAAAACAATGAATTCTTTGTTTCTATTATTTGTCAACTCCAAGGTAAATAAGTTTGAATAAAAATTCTATTTCCAAGGACTTAACCACAAACTACTGTGAACCAGCAATTAATTTACTGGTACAACAGCAAGAGCCAGGGAGAAAATAACATCAAAGCCTAAGAAAAAGGCCAACATTTAGAAAGATTTTTTTGAGAAGATGGATTTGAGAAAAAATATCTTTTCTAGATACAAATTGTGATGCTATCTAAATCCACTGTTAATTAAAGGTGAATTTAACCCTTTTCTGAAACTAGATAATAGATTATAATGAATGAATCATCTCCTTTTAAAGGTTTATTTACAAAAAACAGTTATTCTCTGTGGTAGAAAAGGCAGGCCTCTGTGGTTAGCCCAACCATGGCAGCAACCTCCTGGAATATAGTGTGCAGTTCCAAAAATTTAAAACCGACTCTGCATTAGTTTTTGCCAAAGGCCTTCCTAGGAAAATATCCAAATTTTAGGGTACAATGTTTCAAAATAAGGCCAAATCCAATACTGAACAATCATCTGTACTGTTTAGCATTGTCTTGCTTCTAAGAATCTTTTGCTACCAGAAAATTCTCATATATACTGGAAAAGCTCATATCCACATTTGGTTCTGATGAAGCAGACAGTTACCTTGCCATTTATCAGCTGATGTTTCTTGGCCAATTTGTCTGCAACTGTTATTAGCCATCACCAACCCACATAGCCGTTGTTAAAGTCCAGTTGTGTGGGTCAGTTTATTTTCTAAATTAAATAAGGAAGGGGGGGTGACAATATCTTGTCTCCATCTAACATTTGCAGAGGGTAGAATATAAGAAAAACGTAGGTGAAAACTCACAACTTTAATGCCAGAGTGAACTGATTTTTAATTGGCAAAATATGCCTCCTCCTTTCACCTCTGTTCCCAAATATCAGAACAGTAAACAAGGAGTAACAAAGCCAGAACACCAAAGCTATCCCTGTTTTACTCATTTCAAACAGGTATCTCAAATTTAAACACAAACAATATTCTCTTGTCTCTGTTTTCAGTCCTTTATCCACTGGCAAGTGAACATGGCTCTACAAAATACTATACTAAATCCCTGTACATTTTTACTATCTCTTCCACCATTTTTATTCAAACCACCATTAGCTCTTGCTGGGATTATTTCAACAATCTCTTAACTGATGTCTATGCTTCTACTCTTCACTACACCAACTGCAATACCTACTATGGTGCTAGGCATACAGGAGATGCTCAATAAATACTTGTGCAACAAACGATCAATTATTTTAGGAAGCAATTATCTGGAAAACTGTGTGTTAGGTGCAAGAAGTAACCAAAACAAATAAAACATGGTCCCTGCCCTGGAGAGACTCATAGCAAGGATAGAGACTTTGAATAATTATAACACAATGCAGTGAATTTAATCAAAGGTACTAGAAGTATCAAAGAACAGTCATCAGACTGTGTGGGTGCCATGCAGAAAACTTCCCAGACAGAAGAAATTTGAACTGGAGCTTGAAGAATGCATAAATTTTTCAAACAGAAAAAGTATGAAGGGTATGGCAGGCAAAGGTAATAGCACAGGAAAAGAATGGAGTTTTAAGCAAAGAAGAGGTACAAGAATGAGGACTATATCAGCAAACAGTAATTCAGTAAGCAGGAAGGGAGGATATACATGGGAAGGAGAAAAGCCTTAAGAAGTGGACTGTGGCCAGAACATAAACGTACAAACAGATATATGCACAAAAAAATCTGGCAATGTTCAAAGCAATCTACAGAATCAATGCAAACCCTGTCAAAATCCCAATAGTACTTTTTTGCAGAAATAGAATTCATCCTAATTTTATGTAAAATATCAACAGAGCCTACATAGACAAAACAATCTTGAAAAGGAACAAAGTTGAAAGAATCATGCTTTCTGATTTCTAAAATTACTAAAGAGCCTCAGTAATCAAAGCAGTGTAGGGTCGGGGATTTAGCTCAGTGGATTAAGTGCCTGCCTGGCAAGCGCAAGGTCGTGAGTTCGATCCCCGGTACCAAAAAAAAAAAACAAAAAACAAAAAAAAGCAGTGGTGTAGTGCAGACATAATGACATACACAGGACAATGAAATAAAATAAAGAGCCAGAAATATAGAGTCTTGAATACATGGTTGATTTTCAGCAAAGATACCCAGACCATTCAATGGAGAAAGGATAGCCTTTCAGACAACTAGTGCTGGAAAAAATAGATATTCACATACAAATGTGTAAGGGTGGAAACTTACCATATGACAAAAGTTAATTCAAAATGGATCAAAGGGGTCTGATGGTATAGCACAGTGGTAGAACCCTTTCCTAGCATGTGAAAAGCCCTGGGTTCAATTTCCAGCACTTCAAAAAGGACCAAAGACTTAAACATAAGACAAAAAACACCTATTTTTTGTTAGATTTTGGCACTAGAGATTGAACCCAGGGCCCTCTGCATGCTAAGCAGGATTCTACCACTGAGCATCAGCCTCAACTATTAAACTATTAAAAATAGGAAAATCTTCACATCATTGGATTTGACAGTGATATCTTGGATATGGTATCACAAACATAGCTAATGACAGCTAGATAAATTGGACTTAGTAAAAATTAAAAATTTCTGAACCAGGCACAATGGCACACAACCATAATTTCAGCTACTCAGAATTAAAGCAAGAGGATCAGAAGTCCAATATCAGCCTGGGCAATTTAGTAAGACTCTGTCTCCAAAAAAAACTGGTTGAGGATATAGCTCAGTGGCAGAGCATGCAGAGCATGCATGATGCTCCCAATACCACAAAAATAAAAAACTTCTGTACATCGATGCAACAAAAATAAAAAAAAACTTCTGTACATCAATGCATACCATCAAGAGACTGAAAAGGCAACCCACAGATGTGAAAAATATTTGCAAATTGCTTATCATATTCATATCCAAATTATATAAATAATATATAAATTCCAAAGTCAATCTAAGACTTACCTAGACATTTCTCAAAAAACTGCATAGAAATAACCAATAAGTGCATGAAAAAATTCTCAGTATCACTAACCGTTATAGAAATGCACATAAAAACTACAATCAGATGAACATTCATTAGAATAATTATTATTTTTTTAAAGTAAATAACAAGGTTTGGTAAAGATTGGAAACCAATGTTCACGAAGCATTATTCACAATATAGGAAGTGGAAATGGCTCAAACGTCCACTGACAGGTAAATATACAGAATGCAGCAATAAATACAATGAAACACTGTTCAACAAAAAAATGAAATTTTGATACATGCTACAAAACACGCTACATGAAATGAATCTAACCCAAAAGGACAAATGTTACAAGTTTCTGCTTATATTTGGTACCTAGAATAGAGGCAAATTCATAAAATAGAAAATATAATGGTGATTTCCAGGGCCCAAGGGGAAGGAAAATGGGGAACTGTTATGTAGTTAATACAGAGTTTCTGTTTAAAATAGTGAAAAAGTGCTAAAAAAATTAGCTGTGATAGTTGTCTTACATAGTGAATATATTTAATGTCACTGAACTGTGAATTTAAATATACTTAAAATTGTAAACTTTGTGTTATATGTATCTGACCACAAAAAAGAAAAAAATCTCAATGCCCAGGCCCCCATCTCAGACTAACTACATCAGAATCTCTGGAAGCAGTATAGGAATCAGAATTTTTAAAGCACCCTACATAATTCCAGTGCTCAAGCAAGATGGAGGACTAGCAATTTTTCCCTTCTTGAGGGGAAATGCCAACTGAAATTGTAAGTTCTACTTATTTTTCTAAATTGCCTCTGACTACTCCTTTCATAGTGAACTAAATTATTAAGGCCCACTAGGGTAATAATGTTACACTTTAATAGTATAACAACTGTGTTTAGGGCTAGGAGTATAGCTCAGTTATAGAGCGCTTTTTCAACATAGGCAAGGCCCTGGGGTTCAATCCCTAGCACCACAAAAAATTTAAAATGTGTTTAATGAGGAGCTAATACAAATGAAATTATATGAACTGCAAGAATTTCCTTCAAAATAATCCAGGCCTAAGGGGAACATATTGGGGTGGTAGGTACCCATAAAACAGATTGGCCACATGTTATGAACTGTTGCCCCTAGATATAGGTATACAAGGATGCTTTATACTTTTCTCTATGCTTGGAGGTATATTTGAAATTTTCCGTATTAAAAGTAGGAACAAATTTAATCAAGTACACAATGGAAATACTGTAATCTAAAATATTTAGTAATAAAATCTTGGTCTTATAAATTATGGTAGACACATATAACTAATGAATGTATAAATTAATAAAGTTTGTAATGACAGGGATATGTTAAATGTATTATCTGGTAAAAAGAAAAAAAGAAAGAAATCAAGCTATCAAAATTAGCATGTGTAGCATGTTTCAATTTTTGAACAGGCTGTGAAGTTAGTTGTTAACAGCATCGGATCTGAAACTACAAAAGATCGAGGTTACTGCCACTTACTGTGTAACCCCAGGAAGACAGTAATATTTACACATCATAAGCTTTTTATAAGGACTAAATTGACACAATCTATGTAAAGCATTTGAAAGCTTATTATTATTATTACCTCTATCAGCTATGCATCACAAGAGCTATTTTTAAAAGCAAAAAATCTATGTATGTATCTATCTACCTCCAGGCATGGTAGCACATGCCTATAATCCCAATAACTCAGGAAGTGGAGGCGGGAAGCTATCAAGTTCAAGGCCAGCCTAGGCAAATTAGTGAGACTCTGTCTCAAAATGAAACTTAAAAAATAGGATGAGAATGTAGCTCAGTGGCAGAGCACTTCCCTAGCATAAGAGATGCCATGAGTTCAATTCCCAGTACTTCAAAAAAAAAAAAAAGAAAGAAAAAGAAATAAACCATGGGCAATAATCTGGCCAAAATAATAGTTGCATAAATTATGTAATATTTATTAATTTATTAAATGAATAATTACTAAGTGATCACTATCAAGAGACACTGTAAATATATGGGGATGAAGGCATAAATGGGACCAGGTGTGTTGGCATACGTCTGTAATCCCAGCATTCAGGAAGCTCAGGCAGGAGGTCACCATGAGTTTGAGGCCAGTCTGGGCTACTTAGTGAGTTCAGGGCCAGCCTGAACTATATAGCAAGATTCTATGTCAAAAAATACACACAAAGAAATTAAATTAAATTTAAAAGCTTTTTTAAAAGACAAAAATTATCTGCACTCTTACAAAAGGTAAATAAATAAGCAATAATATTAAAGAGCCACTACACAATCTACAAAAAATATTTAAGCATGTGCATAAATGTTTGTGATTTAAGGACACTGCATTAGTTTTCTAATGCCTCAGAGACAAATTATCACAAACTTAGTAGCTTAAAATAATGCAAATTTATTCCTCTTATAGTTCTGGAAGTCAGAAGTCAAAAACAAGTGTATAGGACTATGTTCCTTCTGAAGGAACTGGAGAATTTAGTCCTCAATTGTCCCAGTTATAGAGGATATCTGCATTCCTTGCTTCATGGCCATATTACAGCACCAACTCATCTACTGTTGTATTGTCTCCTCCGTAGCTAACACTACTGCCGCCTTATAAGAGCCCCATCCAAATAATCCAGGATAATTTCACTACCATTAATTACATCCACCTTTTGGGATATAAGGTAAAATAATCACAGATTCTAGAAATGCATGGGTACTTGGACATCTCTGAGAAGTTATTATTCTTTCTACCATAAGACATAACTTGAAGAGAAAAATTTATAAATAATTTACTGAAACTATTAACAATGATCAAACCTGGGTAGTTGAATTTTAATTCATATTTTATGTGTTTCTTTATTTGTAATTTCTAAAATCTCTAAAATGAACATATTTTACTTTTATATAGCTAAAGAATATAAGCCTGGTAGAGCCCAACTTGCAGGTCCCACCACCAGAAAAAACCTTGGGAAGGTCCCTCTGGGCCTAGTAAGGCCCCACCAACAAGCCTCCAGTGTCCTGAACCTTTCTGTGCACTACCTCACAAGCCAAAAGTACACACAGCAATCTCCATTCAGTAGTGCAACTGTTGGGCCCCACCCAGTAACCCACAAGTGGCCCACAGATGCCTGCCTTCCACCTTGCCAGCCGAAAGTGCAACCAGCGATATAAATCCAGCCATACTACCACAGAACGTCCCTCACCAATCGCCAAAGGACCCTTGAGAAGGTCACTCAAGGTCTAGTTGGGCCATGCCCATGAGTGACCTGGAGCTGCCTGTATTCTGCCTCATGAGCCAAAAGCCTGTGCAGCAAACTCAATCCAGCCATGCAGCCTCTACACATCACTCAGAGCCTAGTAGGGCACTGGTCAGCATCTGCCCTCACCAGAGGACTCTCAAAAAGGTCTCTAGGTCTCAATCCAAGAAACAACTGAGACCTTGCCTTAAACTTCCCCAAGGGAATATAGGAAAATGGTGAAACAAAAGAGCAAAATGCAATCTCAAACCTCCAGCCCATCCCAAGCAAGCATAGGAGACATGGACATAAAAGAAAATGTAAGTCATGACCCCTAGGACAGGGGATTGTACCCCGGGGGCTCTGCCAGCCCCAGTTCTCCACGCCCAGCTTCTGCATCTCAATCAAAAGAGACAAGAATCTGCAAAGAGGTAGAGATTGCCTGGGGTAAGCTCCAGTGACCTGGGGAAAGTTAGAGACCTACATTCCAGCTTTTGAGTT
>PVJX010024506.1:0-28026 GCA_004027295.1 Dolichotis patagonum
TATTCCAAAAATAGCAGGATATACTACGGTAACTATCCTCAATTTCCTATTAACTTAATCTAAAGCCCTGTATAACTTACACTGTCTTAATATGACTGATCTTATTTGAATCTGGTTTGTTAAATCACTGTTTTGTCTTGACTGATTTTATTCGAATCTGTTGTTTGACAGTATCAAGTCTGAGAGTATAGGCGACTACTCTGAAGACGAGATTCACTAGGATACCCATTCTGGTTTGATTATTACCTGCTTTTGAAGTCTTATAATTTCTCCAATGTTTTGTTTTTAGTAATATTGTTATGTACTGCTATGTTCAATTATACTATGCCTGATGATATAGACAATTCTACTGACGATAACAAGAGACACTATAGTAAGCATTGTAGATCACCTTGTATTGTGGTTTTATATGTCTTTTTTGTTTTGTGTTTTTCTAGGAATTTTATTTTATTTCATTTTTCCCTGTAATACAGAAAGAATAGGTATACATGTAGAGACTCATGCATGCGTAGGACCTATAAACAGTTTATGAGAACTGATTATATAACACACGATGACATGAACAACTACTATGAAGAAAAGAGACACTACGGTACCCCATAGCATCATGAAGTGAAATCCAGCAATGCTATTATTCTTTGTTCAGAGTGATGTTAGCCTCTTTTGTTTTGTTTAACTTCAACATACGTGAAGGTATGGACAGCTATTTTGAAGAGAATGAGACACTATGACAGCCACTGTTAACTTCCTTATTGTCTGGTCTTGAAGACCTAAAATGCCTTCATCATCCTGTTCGGATCAGTTTTATACTATTGTTGTTTTGTATCAATTCTCTGTATGTGAAGATATGGTCAACTATTTGGAAGAAAACAAGAGACAATATGATAGTGAAGAACTCCAGTTGTCTTGCTTTGAAATCTGTGTCTCTAACATTGTTTTCTTATGTTCTGTTTTGTTATGTTTAATGTTACCCTCTTTTTTTTTTTTGGCACCGGGGATCGAACTCATGACCTCGTGCTTGCCAGGCAGGCGCTTAAGCCACTGAGCTAAATCCCTGGCCCAATGTTACCCTCTTAAAAGAAAAAAAAAAAAGTACTGCTGGAGCAATACACACCACATAGTAGGTGCTCTTGAAACAGTAACTGTTATTACTGTTGCCTTAAGAACACATCTGACTTGGTACATTTTGTGTCTGTCTTGCTTATTAATTAGTAGTAGTTACTGCAAGCCAAGACAATTAGAAGTATATAAATTAAGAGCATGAAACTGGCAGAAACGGTGAAGTACCATTTTCTGTTCCTTAGAAGGCTAGACAAATACAATTAGGAACTCAACGTGATTCTGCCTACAGATTCTCACAAGTACTATCTAATTTGCTTCTTATTTATCAGGTAATTTTATATGGGTATACACAAATATTAACATTCCAAACAAAGAAATTTTTGGCTCAAAAAAAAAAAAAAAAAAAACCCAGAAACTTTTGGTTCTACCCATTAGGTAGAATTTCTTCTACAGCATTCTGAAGCCATTTAATATGGTATAGAAGGGGGGAAATGGACCTAAACTGTACTACTGCATAAAATCTAAGTTGTTTGTGCACTTCATATAGTTAGCTTAATTAAGCTAACACAACAAATATAACACTACTTAGCTGATGATTTAATGACTTATCACATAGGGAAGAATTACGCATACTTCAGATTTCCAAAAGATGCATCTAAGTCAAATAATTTAATACTTACCTTGAAATCAGTGGTTTATCTTCCACTGCTCATGCCTCTGTCTTCATAAATGGTAATTTCAATCTACACAGCATGGCTGTTAAGAAAATACAATATGGAACATAACAGGAAGAGGACTGTGGCAAGATGATAGGCATGTTCTGCACACTTTGCTGATTTTTAATTATTAAACCTTCCTACTTACGCAAGTCATGCTTTCTCTACTTTGCTATTTTAATAAATATACTCATAGTATTTCACAGGTAACTCCTTCTCAAATGTTAATTAAAAAAATAATCTGAAAAGAATGCTTTGTGGGCAGAAGCAGGGGGTTTTTAATCGACCAATAATGGAGGTAATGAAATCAGGGCTTAAAAAATGCTCTAAAGTGATGTGAAAACTTTTTCTTGGGAGAGAATTCATGACCTCTAAACATTTAAGAATTACCACAAATGATAAAACTGATGAATTATCAGCTGGGAGGCCAAAATTATGCAGTCTAGATTAAAATAATTTATTTACCCATTACTTGTTACCAAGCTAAATTAGTTTTATTTGGGTAACTTTATTTACCAAATTGCAGTTTCTTTCAGAGCTTACTGCCCCTGAAAACATGCACAGTACGTCAAAGGTAATGAAATTATGTATCACCAGCTGTAACTGATTTCAGCTAGTCAGGTGAACTCGTGGAAATGCAATTCACTTGCATGAGTATTATGAGTTTATGTATTTCAAAGGCACGTCAGGCTCAGCTTCTGCAGCTGAAATACATTACTCACACAACGCCATCATTTTGGCAAGATGCCCTCAGAACACCAAGAAAGATGGTAACCAGAATTCCAGAGATCTGCACAATGCAAAGCACAGAAATGGGCTCTGAGCAAGAAAGAATGGCAGGAGACTGACCCTTTCGCAAATTAAATTGTCTCTAGTCAATGCCAAATAGTACCAATTTTTTTTTTTTAAATTAGCAATTAGTGTATGATCTGGACTGAAAAGATACAACTCGAAGTCCTCTCTCAATGGGGTCTGTTAGGAGGAGGCCTTGGGGAGCATATATCTTCTCATTCTGTTCTTGAATATACTTGGAGACTTTCTTCAGAACCTGGCAGAAAAAAATACCACAGCTTTTTAAATGCTTCATTAGGTTCTCCTTGAAGAATCAGCTATAACTCAAAATATTCAGAAAGTGGAACCTGATTTTAAGGCAAGTCATATGGATATTTATAAGGCAGACCAGAGCTCTGCTTGCCTTGCTTACTAATGAGTGCACAAAGTACATTGCCAGGGCTTCTTCACATTGTCTTCAATGCAGTATAAATGCCCATGTATACAAAAGCAAGATGAGAACCAGCCCCTCCCCCCAGTTCTGGATACAGAGAAACAGGTTAGGTACAAGTGGACAGTAACACTTCCCTTTCACTACTCATGAAGTGTTAGTGTGACTTTTCTAATAGCAAGGATACTTCTTGGCCTTCTCTTTTAACACTTAAGAGCTATCATCTCCTCTTGTACATTTTCATTCATTTTAAGCAATGCTGTAAGGCTGGCCTGTAACCAAAGGGTACCCAGTCATTTTAAAAGTGGAAACCTTGTTTCTTTGTAAAGCCTGATCCGTATCAGGTGCCCCGGAGTTTCTGACCATGAGTGGTTTTTATCATTTCCATGTCTGTGCATAGTGCTGTTCTGTAGCTGGTCTGTTTTCTAGACAGGAACCTCAATTTATACGTTTAGTACGAAGCTTATAAAAGTCAAAGCAAATGCAGAGAAAAACCAGAGAGGATACAAAGGAACTTCTGGAAAGAACCAGATTTCCAACTTTAATAAGGGCAATTCTGAATAGATAGGTGAAAAGAAATCTTAATAGCTTTATCCAAAATCAAAGAGTTAATGTTTTATTTCAGGTTTAAAGTTACCCTAACCTTTTCTGGGTCTAATATTCAAAGAGGCTTTGATCTAGCTCTTTAAATTACTATATATTTCCTTAAATTCCCACTATTAGCAAATGATAAAGTAAAAAAATGTGACTGCAACATCAAGAGAAAAAACTATAAAAATAAAGCTGCAATTAAAGCAATGATTTAAGTATGCATGTATAATACACCAGGCCAAACTACCAACTTAGGATGTTGCAATTTAGACACTTTTGTGTAAGTGGATTTACAATTTAAAACTTACATGGTTGTGAGAAACCAGAGGCACAAATGGAGGCCTAATTGGCCTCCTTTGTTGAGTACAAAGGAGAAAAGCAAGGCTGTTGCTGGTTCTAGGGAGTTGGTAACAGCTGAGATCAGGCGTTTATCTGGGCTGTGCTAATGGATAATTGAAGGCAGATGAGACTTGTGTTACTTGAATTGCTTGTACCCCTTGGAATGACTAAAAGCAAGATGAGCCTGACTCGAGGTGCTCCCTTGCGCCAGAGGCAAGAGCCCCCTGGCTGCCTATATGCTAAACTGACTCTGTGTTTCTGTCATTCATCCCCCTCCCAATTCCCAACCAAGGGAACAAACTAGCAGGACTAGGCCCTTATTAGTGACACCCTGGTGGGGAAAAGTTCAGTGAAGTGGGCCAGCTCCTCTGGGGTGGCACCTAGGCAGGGGCCTGGGACCAGTGGCATAGGCCAGTTTCCTAGTTTGTATCAAGAATTTTTTTGGAAGGAAAATAGTTTATTCAGGTTACCTATTTGGAGATAATGCAACTCATGTTTCTCTCTCTCTCTTTCTTTAAAAGGTGATAAGCTTAAAACAAAAACCAAAACAAAACAAAAAAAGGTGATGTGCTGTGTGTGCACTTCTGTAATCCCAGCACTCAAAAGGCAGGAGGATTGCCATGAGTTTGAGGCCGGCCGGGACAACATAGTGAGTTCAGAGCTAGTCTGAACTACATAGCAAAACCCTATCTCAAAAAAAGCAGTATTATTGAAAGTGCAATCTGCATTTTTTTTTATTTAGTAAAACTATTACTAAAGATTTTTTTCCTGTCTAATTACCTTACACAACATGTATCATGCTCTCATTTTCAGCTCTTAAAAGAATGAGTTGTGCTTGGTCATTATAAGAAAAAAAAGAAAAAATAACCCTATAGGCACTATCTTTCAGAGACTGCCAATCATCATAAAGTAATGAAAAGGAAGCTGCCTATAAAAGTGTCCAACCCAGGACTCTCAATCTTCTCTCCAGGTTTCTTCTCAGCACACTTGAGAATCAGAACCAGAAATTGGAGACCCAGTCTTTCTTCAACCTGTCCATTAATGCTGGAGGGGACACTCAGAAAAATGCTCATTCGGCTAGTTGTGAAGAAAAGATCCCTCAGAACAGCTTTCCTCCTCTCCTGTGTACACAGCACTACCAGGAAGTACCATTCCTTTATTTGATTCAAGTGTAATTTGTTGGACAGGGTTTTAATTAAACCCTGCTTCAGTTCAGAAAGAAAAAGTACTAGTTTTATTTTTGCATAAGCTCAAATACTCTACTTTGGTGAAGGCAACACTGCCACAAACAAGTACTTTTAACCCTTTATCCCTTTAGCAAATGAAAGCCATCAATATGAGCAACTCCTGGCAGCAGACAGCACTGTTCTCATCCAATGGCACCTTTCACTCACATTCTTTTTTTTAATCTTTTTTGGTACGGGGGATGGAACTCACGACCTTGTGCTTGCCAGGCAGGTGCTTACACCACTGAGCTAAATCACTAGCCCTCACTTATTATTATGTAAGAAAATTCCCACAATATTAATGACATTGTGTTTTTCTTCAACTCAATATAATTTTAATGTTGACAAAATGCAACTGAACCTCTGAAAAGTTCTTGAGAATATTAAACTACATTCAGCCGATTAGGCTTTCCAGGAAAACACATAAGTGAGGTTCCATGAGAACGCCAAACCTTGGCATTTTCAGGAAACACTGAAGTATCTTCCTAACTTTGTTTTACAGATTACAGTACATAGGCAGAAGGAATGTTTTCTGCTGACAAACAGGGCAGACAGCGAGAGGAGGAGAATCTTCTACAAGCTCATTTGTTCCCTAATGGCAACAATAGAGAAGTAACACTGAGGTCTTTATTTTTACTTTAAATCAATAAATAGCATGTTACAAGAAACAAAATACATGATTGTGCTAGCACAGGCCTATTTATAATTTCTTTTTTTTTGGTACCGGGGATTGAACTCATGACCTCACGCTTGCTAGGCAGGCGCTTAAACCGCTGAGCTAAATCCCCAGCCCCTTATTTATAATTTCAAAAATTTAACATACATGACCAACTCTAAGCATTATACCTGGGTTACTGTTTGTAGAGTAGGAGTTCTGGTGTTTGAAACAATAGACTAAATGACTCAACCCTGTCTTTTCATTAAGAAATAAACAGCACAGAAATTCTGAGGGGACAAACAAGAGAAAACTGTTCTTGTAAGTTTGTCATCTGAAATACAAACAAACACCTAAAAATTTTTCTTTTACAAGTGTAGGCACGTTATACCTTAATTATCCCAGTTACTAACTTTGCATGAGCTGGTTATTCATGTCCAATTTCTTAAAATGTGGGGGCCAGGGATTTAGCTCAGTAGCAATAAGTGCCTGCCTTGCAAGAGGACAGTCATGAGTTCAATCCCCATACAAAAAATAAAAAATTTAAAAAAAATTAAAATTTAAAAAATGTGGCCATGCCTTAAGTCTTGATTAATTTTACTTGATCTTTATTTGCTTTTTAATCTTGCTCTAAAAAAAGGGACCATGATCAGACCTATAAAGTTGTCCCTTATACGCTGTCCATAATTTCAGTTAAAACACTGTCTTAGTTACTTCTCTCATTGCTGAGACAAAATACCTGACACCCAAAAGTAAGGAAGGAAAGGTTTATTTAGCTCACAGTTTGCAGAGGTTTCGGTCCATGCTCAGCTAGCTCCACAGCAGGATGGCATGGCACAGGGCACCAGTTCACGGCAGCAGAAGACAGCAAAAGCAGCAAGAGCAAAAGGGTAGCGCAAGCCGCAAGCCTTTCCTCCTCCCACCAGGAACACTCACACCATCTCAGTGTCCTCCTCTTGCTCAGGATGAGGGTGCTTACAACCACCCTGGCCCCCTGCGGAGCGCTTAAACTTCAATGTATCAACTTTACCAAACACACACCAGAATGAACAAGTTTTCCTTTACCAAACACACACCAGAATGAACAAGTTTTCACTATATTCGATGCCAGAATCATCTTCTAAGATATGTAAAGGAATGAATCTTAACTGTTAGCTGTTAAGTATTTGTTGTTAATTTTTGAAGCAGCTTCTTTACTATGTAGTGCAGGCTTGCCCGGAACTTGTGATGGAGCCCAAATTTATAATCTTTTTATTTCAGCCTCCCAAGTGTAGGGATTATAGGTATGAGCAACCACACAGAGCAGAAATCTGCTAAGTATTTTAGTGCCTAAATAAACCAGCATGTGTCTAAAAATATCACTTATACTGGAAATAAAAACATAATACATGTGAGTTCACAAATAGCTGATTAAAATTTACAGATACTAACTTCATTTCAAACTCTACTAAAAATGTTTATTATTTATCATATGTCAGGCAGTATGTTAAACTCTTTTTTTTTTTTACAGTACCCGGGATCAAACTCAGGACTGCACCCTTGCAAGACAGGCGCTTATGCCGATGAGCTAAATCCCCAGCTCTTCAAGACTCACTTTACAGTTCAGAGAACTCAGGGATGAATGTGTTTGGCTGGCAAGCAATTGCTAATTTTTTTTACAACTCACATCAGTACGACATAATCTATCATTGTCAGCACATACATATATGTATATTACCTGTCTATCTAGATAGATAGAAAAATCGTAACTGGCAATGCCATAAGCTTCTTTCAGTGGCCATCCTGAATGATCACATTTGAATGCAAATGAACCTGGCCTTCCCTCCACTCCTCTCTTCAGCTCCTCCTTGAGTTCTGGTACAGTGCTACTGTCAACACACCCTTTGACATCCTTTTCTTCCTTCCACTTATACTGCATCATCCGTAGTCCAAGTGTTCATCTTTTTGCCTGGACTTCTGAGGAGTTTCTTAACTTGCTTCCCTGCTTAGCACATGGTAAGAATTTAATGAATATTTATCAAATGAATGAATCCTCTGACCCTTCACTCATCCAACACATTGTTAAAGAGATAGCAAGACTAGACATAAATTGAAAGCTGATACTGATTCTTGGTAAGTTCTGATTTTGAAAGTTAAACAGGAATAAGTTAGCAGTTTATGTGATACAGAGTATATAAACTACTAGTAATTTAACAAATAATTTAAACAGTTCTTTAAATCTTTTCACATAACATGGTATTATAGTTAAGACTACAGACTGCATGTTCAGATGCTAGTGAATAATACGAGTCAAGAAGAGATCTAACATTGGACATCAAAAAAAATATACCAACATTTCCACCAGGGGCTCAAAGTATTTTAGCAGTAACTGAGTAACTGTAACTACTCTCTACTACATGCAGTGTAAAACAATCACAGGGATATTTCTATCAGGTGGAATGTAAGAGATTATTCTTACACGGTTTCATCTTCTAAATGTTGGAATTTAAAGATGTATTTGGGGTTTATTGTGACGATTAACTGAAAGTCATTTATGTAGCATGCATTCATACATTCGTGAGTGTCTAACATACCCAAAGCATGGTCTAAGCCAATAAAGGGGATACAAAAAAGGCTATGGCATTGTCCTCAATCCAAGAATATACAGAATACCTTCTGTATATTAAGATCATAAACTGTTATATTTCAAAGCAGAATGCCAGAAAATAGATATAAATCACATGTTGTAAGATACAGAAAGAAAGGATTCTGAACAGAAGTATGAAGAAGGTAGACAGGCATGAGGAGTAAAGGATCCGGTCACTGGAGGTGGAGGAAAACCATGGAGGGTATCTTTGGAGACTGATGAAGAAAGTGAAGGGTGGGAGGTAAGAGCTGGAAAGGTGAGCTGAACCTGACCCAGAAGCAACACCTGGAGACACAGAAGCTCTTTGACTTGGTAGTCGTGGTAGAGGAAGAAAGGTTATGGTTTACGAAGACCAAAAGACAGGATGGGAACACAAAAGGGAAAAGAGAGAGAGGCCAAGGGACAATTTCATTAGTACAGGAGAGACAAGAAAGGTACAAGTAAGGATAATGATAGGAAATTGTGAAAAGTTAATGCATGGGAAAATGCAAGGTACTCCAGCGTTTGACAACTCAGTTCATCTTCCCTCTTCATTTCTTGAGCCTAAAGATGGCCCTGACAGGACAGGGCACTAATCAATAAAGCTGCAGAGATAGAAGGCTTGCATTGTGGGAATCTTAAATTAAAAAGCCAGCCACTATGAATTTGGCAGGCAGCTGGAAACAGAGACAATAATTGAGGTATGAGGATAGGACTAAAGATAGAAATTTGGGAAAATGAAATAAAAGAATTTCCAAGAGCTGGATACAAGGAGAATGAATATAGATTTTCTTTGCTGGTCTGAAGTGTAGCTGATCTCAGCAGACACGTCAATTCAAGCAGACATTCCAATTCTGATCTGTTTCTAAAACACTCATGAATCATCCTTAAGTGCTTGGCCAGAAAAACAATGACAAAATCGGAATTATTACAAATACATTTTTTTTGGTACCGGGAATCAAACTCAGGACCTTGCACTTGCCAGGCAGGTGCCTGTGCTGCTGAGCTATATCCTTGGCCCTGGAATTATTATCAATGTCCTTTGAAGATGATGGCACTTGTTACCATGTAAACACACATGTGTAATAAATTCACCTTCTTTATAACAACATACATAGCCTTCCTCACCTTCTCATAATGGGTCTCCATGCATAAGAAGATGGTGTATGCTGTTAAACACGCCAAACAGCCTTCGAGGTAGGACTGGCCCCCGAGCTTCTCTGCTTCCGCATAAAGGTTATTTAGAGTTCGCACAGTTTCTTCAAACTGCTGCCTATCAACCTGCAGGAAACAAAAGAATTTTAAAGCAACTTATGGAAAAACACATGAGCAATTCATTAATGCTTGCTATTATTCACCTTTAATCTAAAAGCTGACATATGAATAAATGATTCTTTAGATGATTAAATCTGGATCTAAGTTACTGAGACTGCTTGAGACTTTTTTTTTGAAGACAGGGTCTTGCTGGGGATTTAGCTCAGTGGCTTAAGTGCCTGCCTGGCAAGCGCGAGGTCATGAGTTCGATCCCTGGTACCAAAAAAAAAAAAAAAAAAAAAAAAAAAAAAAAAGACAGGGTCTTGCTCTGTAGTCCAGACTAGTTTTCATTCAACTCACTATGTAGCCTAGGCTGGTCCTGAACTTGAAACAATCCTTCTGCCTCAGACTCCCAAGTGCTGGGATTATAGTCATGTACCACCACACCTAATCTGCTTGGGAGTTTTAAAATTTTATTCCTCTCATGGACTCTAGTAATCTCTAAGGTTTAATACAGCATTTTAAAAAATTGTTTATACTGATTTTCAAGTAAATTCTACAATCGATTCCTGTTTTCATTCACTTCTATTGGCATTTAACAACTTTTTGTGTCCTCTCTACATACCTAAACTATTGAGGCTTGATGCAGGGTAGCTGGAAGATGAGTAAGATTGCCTCAAACCTCAAGAGTTTAGTTATTTAAGCAGACAAACAGGTAAACAGACAAATCCAATCAACCAAGCACTAGCATATAAACACAGGTAAGTGTAGAGGGGGAACAAAAAGAGAGCCCTTCTGTTTAGGGTGAGTAGGTAATCTTGAACACAGTACTGAGGCAAAAAAAAGAAGGGTGTTCTCAGCACAGTAATGAGAAAAAGATACAAGATCTCTATTTTGTAGGCACAGTCTTCCATCTTTCTCTTTTTTTTTTGGTGGTACTGGGGCTTGAACCCAGGGCTATGATGTTGCTTTACAACCCTAGTCCTTTTCATTTTTAAATAAGGAGACAGGATGTTACTAAGAGTCCCTAGATGGGACCTGAACTTGTGATCCTCCTATCTCCACCTCCCAGAGTGCTAGGATTATAGGAAGGTATCACCACCTTGGCCTCCTACCTCCTTTACAGTAACCATTCTGTGACTAAAAGCTCAGTCTGTTGAAGAATGTAGAATCTCCAGTTAACATACAACTCCGAACCAATCATTCCTCTTGCACTCCGACACTGTTATCTTCTGTCCCACTAATACAGTCAGTGCCACAAAGTGATCTTTCAGTCCGAGATGGAACGCACACACGCTGGGGGCCCACAGTACACTGCGAAAGCTGTGGCAGCCCTCAGTTTGTGCAGGACACTCCAAGATGTTCACACATAAAGAAGCTGTCGACCAGGTGCCAGACATCACTACTACTGTTATCACTCACTTCTTCACCCATTCATCTGTTTTACTTTCTGCCAGTGCCACTTTATCCTTATACTACTCTGCACATCTCAAATCTCAATACTTTATTTTAGGACTTAACAAAACTAACAAATCATGACTCAGCTGGCCTCCCTTTAGCCCTTCTTTTGCATAATGTCTCTCTTATTTCTAAGATACTAATTATTCATGAATTATATCCTTTTTTTGAGACAGGGTCTTGCTATATCGTTTAGGCTGGTCTTCAACTTATGGTGATCGTGATCCTCTGCCTCAGCCTCCCAAGTGCTGGGATTTACCACACCTGGCACAAATTATCTTTTCAGTGAAATCTTTAAGCAGAAACATAAATAAAAACTCAATTTACAATAACACAAAATATTTTGAAGACAATATAACAATGTTTATGACAATATTAAACAATTTATGATGTCTTAAAACTGTGAGGGTGGACCTTTTTAGAGATGAGAGCCCAAAATGCAACCCAAATCCACTTATTAGTTGCAAAGTCCCAACACGGCAATTAAACCGAATGCCAAGGTTTTAGCTTAGGAAAAACAACTCATACATTAACACATTCTGTTTTATAAGAAAACACACACGTGTAGTTTGCCACTATTGCCTTCTTTGAGTCAGAAGCTGTTGTACTTGTTCTGTCCTTCAAGTGGAAAACTGCTCATGAGCCAGAGGTACAAGAAGGCTTAATGTAACCTGCAAATTGGAGTTAGCTTTCTCCAAAGGAGCTGGTCCGCTCTACAGCGTGACGAGGCACTGACAAGAGCGGGCTGGCAGAGGTGGTGAGAGCCAGGCAGCTTCTTCTCTGAACAGGCGTGGCAGCAACAGAGGTCACTGCTCCCTTCCCGAGACACCACTCAGAAGGGCTCAGGGGACAGCTACGAATGGTGGATCATTATATTCACCTAGTTATTCCTAAATTAATGCGTCCAGTTCATCTACTGATACATCAATAAGCTCATTAATTTTAATCACATCTGATTTGCCTCAATATTATGATGACAAATTCCTTTTAATTAGCTAATTTCTATACATGCAGTTCAAAACCTAGAATCCAAACCAGGAACATTTTCTTTCAAATTTGAATACTATTTATACTATAATCCTAATCCTTCAGTTATTCTGAGATTACAATGTTTTACAGGATGGAGGCAAATCACAGACCAGTTTTTAAAAAACCACCAAAGTCAAGGATTTTTTAAAAAAAAGGTTAAGAAGAAAAAAAGGATTACACAGAGACTGTTTAAAAAAAGTTTCACTCCTAGCCATGCTCGGCCTGTAGGCTTTGGAGCCAGGGACCAGGCACCTCCCATCAGGTCTAGAAATCAGTCACGTACCCCTTGGTGGCTTGGTACTGTGTGGGTGGAGCCGCTGGAGCTCAGAACACAGTGCCTCTTTAGACCTTGCTGCTGGTGAGGCTGAGGGGCTGGCTTGGGTTGTAATAGTCTGGGTGATACTTGGCAGATTTTGGAGCCTTCCCCTCGTCTCGCCTGATCTCATCTAGGGTCCAGCAAACCTGCTAAGCAGGGAGATGTGCCCAGAGTTCTCTGCCTATGAGTACCCTTTAATCTGTTTTCTCTTGAGGAGACTGAAATCAGAAAGACTTGGGAATTAGCCATCCTTGAAGGCTGTGTCACAGCTGGAGTCATCACTGTATCCTGTTCAGAGGTCACACACCTTCATTAGTACATACAGAGCACACCATTTCCCTCCAGGACAGAGAAAGACTTGAAGGTGGTTACGGTGACCATTTTACTTCTGACTCTCCCGACATCAGATTGAATAAACTGCAATTCAGGCTAGGTGTGGTGACACGTGCCTGTAATCTCAGTACTCAGGAGGCTGAGGCATGGGGAATTGCTGCAAGTCAAGGCCAGCCTGAACTGCACAGTGAAACCCTGTCTCAAAGCCAACAAACCAACCAACCCTCTGCAATTTCAACAATGTTTTCTTTGCCTGAAGACAGTCAAGGGAAAAGGCCTTTCCAAACAAAAACAAAAACAAAAACAAAAAACCTCAGAAGGAAAACCTGGAAGAGGGGAAAGGAGTATATCCAAAAGCCAAGTTAAAAAAAAAAAAGGCATTTACATCTAATGAGGCAAAGAAAAATACAACTGACACAGATGAACACAGTGCTTGATTCATATGCCATGGTAAACCCACCAGCTCCCCAACCAAAAGTATGCAAAATGACACATTAACTTAATCTAATTAAGCAAGATACCAAACAACCAGTCAACCTTCACACTAAGCTACATCCTCATACCATTCTTTATTTTTTATCTTGAGACAGGGTTTCAATAATTTATACAGTCTACTCTGAGATCATCAGTCAACCAAGATTTAGGTGGAGGTGGTGTTCACACATGGTTTGAGAATCAAAGCTCTACAACTTACTACTTTTGACAACTTCTAATTCAGAAGGTATCCTGTAGTCTCTGAAAACCCAAAAAGTGCTTGAAATAACTACCCATTATTTTGATAATCTAAGCTTTCCAAATAATTCCTTGGAAATTAATTCCCAGGAAAATCCATTCTTACTCGGCACAATCAGGCAGTTCAATCAAACACAAAGAGCCTCTTACTGCCATTTTTGTACCTATGGAAAATTCTAAACCTGTTGTTAGTTCTTTTATGCCAACTTCTGGAAATGGACAGCACAGATGGTGAGGGATCCTTGTGTAAGGATGTAGACAAAAATACTACAAGAAGTCTCTGAGCTACCTCCAAAGACAATTGACCTTGAGCTACTGGAACAAGAAGCTCTAGGAAGGCTGCAGTCAGAAGCACTTATAAGCCAGCTAGGACAGGAAAACAGGTTATCTAAGGAAAATGTCAACATTACAGAAAACCATTTCACAACTTACGAAGCCACTACAGAATACACAGGTTTCAAAGCCACTAGTATGTTTGACTTAAGCAATTTATTTATTAAGATTGAACTTCAATTGCTTATATAAGATCTCTAACAGTTTCTTTCGTTTATTCTGTTAAGATACTTCCATTAGAATCGATTTTCTACAAAACTACTTACTATGAAATTACATACTTACTTAGTAGTAGATGTGGGCTAGAATTTGTATTAGATTATTCTCAATATCCTGTATTGATTAACTTTTGGCTTATAACTATGCATCTATAATGTAAAGTGAATACTGGTATAATATTATTTCACTTCACTTGAATTCAGTTCTTAGAAGTACTTTAAACTTGGAAAGAATATTTCAATATTTTATATATACCTATTATATTATTATGTACGGATATTTAAGTTTCTTAACATCGTTATTTATAATGTTGTATTTATAAACCAAAAACTTTAATGAGGTTCACTGAATAATTCAAGTATATTTTAGAAATCACAGTTTGTATCTATTTCTTTATAGGTATAGCTTTTAAAGTGTATGTGTCAGTTAAAAAATTCAAAATAAGGGGTTGGGGATTTAGCTCAGCAGCATAAGCACCTGTGCAGCAAGCACACAGTTGGGAGTTCAATCCTCAGTACAAAAAAAAAAAAAAATCAAAATGAAATAATATTAAACATTAAAAATAAAAAGCTGCACATAGCTGGGTGTACTGGCGAGTGCCTGTAATCCCAGAACTGGGGAGGTGGAGGCAGGAGGATTGTTCTGGCTTTGAGGCCAGCCTAGGTTACATAATGGACTTCACTATCAGCCTGAACTACAAAATAAGACCCTGCCTCAAAAAAGAAAAGGCAAGGCTGGGCACAGTGGCACATACCTACATACTCTGGGAGGTGAGACAGGAAGATCACAAATTTGAGCCCAGTCTGGGCAACTTTGGTGAGACTTTCAAAATAGCTCTGGGAATGTGACTCAGTGCAAAGGCCCTGGGTTCTGTCCCCCCATCCCCCGACAATACAACAGTGTTATGTAACAGTTTAGATGATGACCTACACATCGATACTGGTTCCACAAGACTGAAATGGAGCTGAAAAATTCCTATTGCCTCGTGACATGCTAAGTGGCATCTCAAAACATTTCTCAATTGTTTTCTCAAAACATTTCTATGCCAGTTGCATAGAAGTACAGCATGTGCAAATTAGAATCCACTGGGCTCTTTTCTGTGGTAGCAGGGCTTGAACCCAGGGCCTTTACACTGATACATTCCTGGTCCATTTTTAAAAATGTTTTCATTTTGTACAGAGTCTTGCTATGTTACTCAGTTGCCCAGGCTAACTTGCTTGATCCTCCTCCCTCAATCTCTGGGTGTGCTGCAGTGACAGGTGTAAGTCATCACGTTCAGGTCAGTACATAATTCTTAGTGAGTGACCATGTCACAGGTTGATGTTTGTTTATTTTTGAGACAGGGTCTCACTAGGTACTTTAGGCTGGCCTTGAACTTGCAACAATTCTACCTCAGCCTCTTGAATGCTGGGGTTAGAAGTGTGCCACCACACCCAGTTAAGTATTTTTTAAAAAGCATTTATTAATTTGTCTGTGTTACTACTGAGTCTTAGGCCCAGGGATGTTCTTCCACTGAATTACATCTCAGTCTTTTTAAATTTTATTTTGAGGGCCGGGGGTTTAGCTCAGTGGCACAAGCACCTGCCTGGTAAGTGCGAGGTCATGAGTTTGATCTCGGTACCCACCCCTTCAAATATTTTCAGAGGGGGTCTAGCTAAATTCCCCAGGATGGCCTCAGTCTCCTGAGGAGTGGTGAGTACAAGTGTGCATCACCATACCAAGCTAGCTGACGTATGAGTGACTGAAAAATAGTTACTGTTTAAATTAAAAGATAATTTATTACAGTAAAAGACACGTCCATTTATCTCCCTCAAAATCTCCTTTGCATTGAACACATTCCATCACTCCTGCCACTTCCTGAAGCAGTTCCACAAGTCCTCTTTTGTGTCTTTAGTGGCCCTGTCATCGCCTCAACATCCTGAAACAGATTCAAAATCTTTACCTTTCATGGTCATTTTGACTTTAGGAAGAGCCAGAGGCATACAGTGCCAGACCTGGTGAATAAGGGAAAAGAACACTGCATGGGTTCTATGCGCTCCCCTCCTGAGTGCCTCCTGCTGGATGGCATCCGGCTGGGGCTCCACTGTATCCGTTTATCATGCCTTGAGAAGACACACGATACAGGACTCCAGAACTGACTCAGAAAGAATCAAGAGATAAGTAGCAAGAATCAAGAGATAAGTGTGTTTGAAATGAGGGGAGGATTCTGAGGAGCATTAATGACGTGTCTTTTACTGTAAAACTTTTTTACACTTCAATCATACCTGGTATATTCTATGCTACATTTTTGTTACTTAGGAGTGTTCCTCTACTTGTAAAAAAAGCTAACTGTAAAACAGTCTGCTGGCAGGAACCCCACAAGCTTCATGTGTGCACAAGACAGCCTGCAGTGTTCCCCCATGGGCTTTTGCACCTTGATACAGGAACTTATCAAAATCTGGGGGGGATGTCAAGTTGCAGTCAAATACAGATTTGGACCAATAAACACTAAAAATCAGAGTAAAATAGGAACCAGGCTCATTTTCGCACAACTGTTGGATTTTGTTGAACTACATGGCTAGAATCTTAATATGATCACAAGCTCAAGGTGACAAGCCATAGGTAACCCCTACTGACATGGAAAGACCTATTTTTAAAGGTATGTATAGGAACAAATGCCTCAATTATACTTCACTCATTTTTCACCTACACAGAACAAGAGTGGCTAAGATATCTGTATTTTAGCTAAAGTGAGAAGTAAGTTTCCTTTAAAAAAAAATGCTCTGGGGCCAAGGATTTTAGGTCAGTGGCTTAAAAGTGTGACGTTGCGAGTTCGATCTCCGGTACAACAACAACAACAACAACAAAAAACCCCAAAAAACAAAACCCACAACAACAAAACTGCTCTGGCAACAAAACAAACATCAAAAAATTATTTTTCTAGTAAGTCGTGAAGAAAACAAATCTGTTAACAGCTTGTCCATACTCCCTAATTGTGTATTTTTTAATGCTTTGAAGTAATACAAAATATTTGTATATTAGTTTCCCTCTCTATTAAGTTGCAAGGTTTGACCTCACAAAAAGAAAATCAGTCCTAATGGCAGAGCAATCAGTAACATTTCTAGGATAGAAACAAAGAAACCTTTCAATTTCCCATCACACAGAGCAAGGAAAAATTAAATGTTATTTAATCTTAATACAGGAAAAAAAAAATCAAAGCTTTTCTGAGTGGTTTAGGCTATTGTTTTAAACCAAACATTTAAAGAAAAACATTCAAAGGCACAAATGAATAGCAACGTTTAATATTCCATATAGTACTCAGCACCACAAGCAGTTTTGGGCTCTTACGAAGTTTATAAAGTGAAACAAAAACAAAAACAAAAACAAAAACCACCAGAATGTAGCAACATCACCTTCCGGTGAGTCAGTGGAGTGTTGTGCCCACATCCAGCTTCTGCACTTGCACTGTATAAAGTACTACCACCACACATTCCGAAGGCTAATTGCACTGTATAAAGTACTACCACCACACATTCCGAAGGCTAATGTCCGATTCTGCACACACATTATTTAGTTCAAATGTGAGATGGGAGTTCGATTTTCAAACCTATAAACTATTACAACATGGAAGTTAAGTGTGATGAAAAAGAATGGCTTACATTATTTCAAAGTACATAAACTGTTAAATCATAAGTTTTTATAAGAAGCTTAAAAACAAAACATTTGATCCTTTTCAAGTATGTCTTAACACACCGGATACATTAACTGTTTGGCCAAATTACTTGGAAAAAAAAAAAAAAACATTCAGCAGCTCTAGCCAACTGGCAACTTGCTCAGTTTTTACCTTTTCAGACCACTGTTGAAATAAATGTTCACCTATTGTCACACGAAATTAACTCAACATTATTGACCACAAAATGCAGCACTTAAATGGCACCTTGCAAATAAGTAAATCTACACTTCACCTTTGAAACGTATGTTTGATCTTTAATTTGCAGTTAAAGAAACACTTAGGTCACTAACTTGCCTGTGATTATAAATCAAGCTGAGGCAAACTGTAAATGATCATTGTTGATTTTCCAACGGGAGCAGTGAGGTAAAGTAACACATCTTGATACAATCTATTTATGTTTGGTGCAAAGGATTAACTTCAGGTTTAGCACAGGCTCTAGCACTGAGCTACACCCCCAGCCTACAAAACTGACTTTAAATGGCTGCTATACATTTCCTAGTACACAGTCATCTTTGCCCACTTAGTCCATTTTTTTGCCTCACACAAACATCATGCTTCATTACCTCACTCCCTCACCCTCCCCGTCAAAGAGAAAAGAGCTACAAACTGGCTTCCAGATAACCAGAACTGACTTGCAACAGGAAACAGATACATTTTGACTGAGTATATGCACGCACGCACGCACGCACGCACACACATCCACACACAAACACACGTCAAACTTTGACAACAGGATAGTTTTTGGAAGAAGGATTAAATCTGAAGAAAAGGGAAACAAATCTTAATCTTTCATTTCTCCTTGCCAGGATGGCCGAAAGCGCCTACGTTTTGACGACAGTTTTGATACACACAAGGCGAACAAGGATCACAACGGCGAGTTTAACGCCTTGCCCGCAAATATCTGACTTCCTGGCTCACGGAATGCTCTACGTTTTTCACCTTCCAAGAAGGCCTGTCTCCTCCGCTTGCCTAACACAGCACTTAATAAACCCTTTAAGCTGAGCAGTGCGAGCAGCACGGTGACTACAAACGCTTGTCATGAGAATGACGATGCCTTCTCTTGCGTGAGGAAGTAGGAGGACACAGTCTACAACCTGCTGGGCGAGGTCCCTGGAGCCTCAGGAATTCGCTGCTCATCGCTGTTGTCAATAATCGAACGTGGGCACGGGGTCAGGAAGCTTGGAACACCGCTGAGTACAGATTCCCGGCGCTGAGCATCACAAAAGTTCTAGAAAATATCTTTCTACCTGGGGGCCTGGCCTTATTTCCCTTCTCCGAACACGAGCCCATACCCTCTTCCGGCATCTCAGGCCACGGCCCCCTTCTCTGGACCCCGGAACGCCGGGGACCGGAAGTCGGCCCACACCCCTCCCGACTAGGCGTCCCTCCCCGGCCCACAGGGGCGCGGGAGCCCACTGCGTACCCGGTTTTCCAGCTCCGCAGGGAACTTGGTCTGGAACTGGCAGCGTGTGCCACTGCTGTAGTCCCGCTGAATGAACACCTTCCCAGACACCGGCGCCTGCTGCGGCCGCATGGCGAGGACGGACCCGCCGCGCTGCGAGTGCGGGGAGGAAGGCAGCCGGGTCAGAGCCACAGCCCGGACCGAGAGTCTGGCCCGCCAGTCCCGCGAGCCCGCCCGGCGCCCGAAGACGCGCACAGCCCCCCCCTCGGCCCGTGCTGCCGCAGCGCGCCGTTCGCCGCCGCCGCCGCCCCCGCCCCGGGCCCCGCGCCCCAGTCCCCATTCCGGGTCGGCCCGGGAAACACGAACCGGGATCCTCTGCCCTCCAGTTGCTACCGCGCCGCCTTTGCCGTCACTTACGTCCTGCCGCAAAAGACCTCTCTCTCACCCTTCACTTCAGCCTCGCACTTCAAGCCTACAACCCGCCTCCTCGGCCGCCCCGGTCGTAAAGCGACCCTGCTGAGGCTGCGCGTCGCGGTGCGGCGCTGGGGGCGGGGCATGCGTGGCCCCGCCCCCGACGGGCGGGTGGAGTCTCTCCGGGCGGAAGCCCGCGTCGAGAGGAGGAGGGGGAGGGTGGGGCTTGAAGGCTGGGTTTCCCCGGGGCTAGTCCCGAGACTGCGGCGTGGAAGTTTCTGCTAGTTTGGTGACTCCGCCCCGCACCGGATACTGCTCACGTCTTACTAGAAAACGCGAACTACCGCAACCCTTGGGCCCCGTGATAGGCCCGGACGCTGCCGGAGGAATGTGCTCGGGCTCCGCATTCAGGCTCTGAGGTGACGGCAAAGGCGCAGCTTCGTGGCTCTGGGCCTCGCGGGCCTCTGTGTCCCTTCTAGACAGCAGGGCGTCCCTCCTGCGTCTGGAGCTTCTTGGCCGACAGAACTTTTTAGCACCTCTGTCGGACATTGCCTTTTGTAAATGGAAATTTTTCCTTCTCACCGCACTTTAAAAGCTTTATTAAGGTATAAAAAGGGCATGCAAATATTTACACTGCACAATTTGGTAAGTCCTAGCATGTTTGCGTCCATAAACACCGTCAGGATCAGCACAGTGCACGTTGAATGAACACCTTCCCAGATTTCCTCATGCTCTTTCGTCATCCTGTTTCCTGCCCCTCTGCAGCCCGCTCTGCCAGGCACTGAGCTGCCCTCTGTCACTATGCAAAGTTTTATTTCAGTTTCATAGAAAATGAGTCTTTACGGTACGTGGTTTTTTTGTTTTTTTTTTGTCTACCTTATTTTACATAGACTACTTTCAGGTTTATCTGTTATATTACAAAAAAAATTAATTTCCTTTTGATGCTGGATAGTTATCCCATTGTATGTGAGAGTTGTGCCCTGGAAAGCTGCGGTGGGAGGCAGAAGCAAGGGGCGGGACCAAACTGTAGTCACCTTTCCCAGTGGCGCGAAAATACCCCCAATTAATAACCTGTGCATTACCCGTCTCGGCCCTAAGCACCACCCTGTCAGAGGTTATATGAGTACCCTAACCCGCACGTGTGGGTTAGAGAAGGCCAGGCTGTCTATGGTCGTGGACTTCTCTCCATGTCCTTGGGAATAAAGGTCTCTTTATCTCATATTTTGCTGTTTCATCGTGCCGAAAATCCTAACAGTATGGAAATACCACAGTGTTTTTAGCCATTTATGTGGGGAGCCACAGAGAGGACTCTGCTTGAAAAGAGAAGCTACTATCTCCATTTTGGCTAAACTTGGCCCTATCCCCATGTACTGATATGTACAGAGCTGGCTAGGTTATTTCTTTGCCCCTTCAATTGGCTTTAAGTATTGTAAATTGGGCTGGCTGAGGAGCTGATGTATAATCCTTAAAGCAAAGCGACAGGTCAGTGTTAACCCACGCATTGTCTCCTCAAATACATGGTTGAGCCGGGCTGGCTGGAGAACCATGCTCCGCACTGGGCTGGGACTGAGCTATGAGAAAGAGGCTGTGACTTCCCAGGAAAAAAAGGATTGTACATCAGAACTGAAGCACTGACCCCAAATGATTAGAAACTACCTCAGTTGTGTTATGCAGATTGCTCTCTGCATTTCTTGCCCTCTGAATATCGAAAAGATGCTCTCGGCTGGGGATTTAGCGCCTGCCTGGCAAGCATGAGGTCATGAGTTTGATCCCCGGTACAAAAAAAAAAAAAAAAAAAAAAAGAAAAGATGCTCTCAGACCTACCTAGCCCAGCTCATGGCAGTCACATATTTCTTGCCACTGTCACTGTCACTCATCCTTGAGCCACTCCCCTCGTGGAGAATTAATAAAATCTGAGAAGGGCTCTGGGTGAGGCCTTTGTTCTGGTGAACCACCATCTCTTTTGGACTTAGGATTCCTTGGCTCCCCACAACTTGTGTGTATATGTAGTGTCATCTCTCCATGGGTCGTACTGGAAGTGGTGGATTGGAATTAAATCAGTGGAATTCCAATAACTTCTCTTTGGGATTACAAGTATAAACCTTCCTGGAAAATGATAGGACAGGGAAGGGTTCTCTATAATTTATCTGCCAATAGACCTTTGGGTAGCTTCCAGTTGTGAAACATTACAAATTAAGAAGACATTCATCTACAAGTCTTTGCCTGGGTATATTTTTAATTTCTTGAGTAAATACCGGAGAGTAGAATGGCTAGATTATGGTAAATATCTGTTTAACTTTTTTAAAAGCTACTAACCTGTGGTCCAAAGAGGCTGTATCATTTTACTTTCTCCCCAGTAATGTAAGAGCATTCCATTTGCTCCACATCTTTGCCAGCACTTTTGTAGTACTTTGTAAATATAAATAGCACTTTGTAACTATAAATTTTGTTTTCCCATGCCTAATGACTTGGGTACCTTTGTACTTATTCGACAGCATTTGGTGACATGATTACTTTTTGGTTTGCAATTGTGGACTATTAGCTTTCTGTCACTGTGGAACTACCGGCTGGTTACTTTTGACGTAAAGAGAGATTTACTTAGGCTCATTGTCCTGAAAGTTCAAGTGTGCGATCCAGTGGCCTCATAGATTTGAATCCCTGGTAAAGGCATCACGTCACTATGGGAGAGCATGGAAAACCAGTGTGCACATCTTGGATCTGGAAGCACAAAACAGGATGGGTGTGGTCCCACAGTCCCTTGTGAGGGAGGGCACACCCCTACTGCCCTGGGCCAGATCTCTTACAGTCCCCAGCGCTTCCTCATGCTGCCATTTCAGACCAAACTTTTGCATGTGGACCTTTAGTTTTCCCATGTGCAAACCACAGCATTTTATGTTCGTGTTATTGAATTTTGATAGTTCTTTATATTTTCTGAAAAGAAGTATTTTATTAGAATTTTATCAGGGGCTGGGCTGGTGGTGCATGCTTGTAATCCCACCACTTGGGAGGCTGAGGCACAAGGATTGCTGTGAGTTTGAGGCTAGCCTGAACTGCATAGTGAAACCCTGTTTCAGAAAGACAAAAAAAAATTGTTTTTCATCAGATTTGCAAACACTTTTCCTAGTCTACAGCTTGCCTTTTTTTTTTTTTTTTTTTTTGGTACCGGGGATCGAACTCACAACCTCGCGCTTGCCAGGCAGGTGCTACAGCTTGTCTTTTTACTTTCTAAATGTACTTACGGGTTTGGGCAATTAGAGTGTGGACATCTGGAGAAGGTATTGTTCTTCCTACTACAGGTGTGGCTTAAAGTCCTTCCAGCACCATATAAGTACCTGATTATTCTAGCACCGTTTGCCTCTGAATTGCTTTTATATCTTTGTCAAAAATCAGTGTGTGTGTGTGTGTGTGTGTGTGTGCCTATGGCTGTTTTGAACAGAGTTTCATCATCTGATACTGTTGCTTGTGGTTACCTCTGAAATTTGTGCTTTCTTGATGATGTGGTAAGATCTCTTGGGAGTGTTTTTGTGCATATTCAATATTTGCAGTTAGGAACACCATAAAAAAGATGTAGCAGTCTCTAACCTAAAACTCCCAGTCTAAAGGAGTAGACCTTTGTCTTCATGCATTGTGTGTTTTCTGTATAGCTCTTGACCACTAAGAATAGAATATTATTTATTTATTTATTTATTTATTTATTTTTGTCTTTTGAGACAGGGTCTCACTATGCGGTTCAGGCTGGCCTTGGGGGTACTTTGTTCAGGGTGGTTTTGAGCTTGCAACAATCCTGCTACCTCAGCCTCCTGAGTTCTGGGATTACAGGAGTGTGCCACCACACCCAGCAAGAATAGAATATTATTTTTGCTCCAAGGAACTAAGAGGATAAATACAACCCAAAGAAAACACTCAGTATTTGAGAAGATGATTGCCAGTGAGTGAGTAATCAAAGGACAGTGAGGTATAGCCTTGCTGTCTACCTCATGTAAACACATATTTATGCTTATATTCTTTTGGGAAGAGTCTCTTGGGCAGCGACTGAGGAGCAGTGGAGATGTTCAGAATGCCAGGACAGAGAAGGGTGCATATTGCTTCTCAATCAAGGCTGAAGTGTATAGCTCCTGTTGGGAATGAGGGAACTCAGGTCTATCCAGCTGGCAGGTAAGAGATGGCCAAGGCTGGGGGGTTGAGATGGTACCCAGAATGTCCTGTTCAGTGGTCGGTACCTTCGACTAGAGAATCTGGAAAACTGTTTGGAAGCAGAGTCTGTGATTTGGAAGGCAGGATGGAAGGAGGATAAGGAGGCTATGGGAGGTAAAGACCTTTGGCTAGGACAGCTGGTGCTCTAGAGTGTTGTTAACATTGTCCTAGTTACCTTCCGCGTTGCTGGGATGCAATACCTGACACCCACAGCGTAAAGGAGGAGAGGTTTATTTTGGCTCACATTTTAGAAATTTCAGTCCTTGAATGATCATCTGGCTCCAATCATGGCGTGGCAGCAGGGAAGCAGGGAGATCAAGGGGGAGCCTAGAGTGACATAAATCCTCCAGACCACACCTCTGCTGACCTGTCTGTACCAGTTCTCCAAAATCAGGTCAGTTAAAAGTCCTATAATCCAATCTCCTTCCCAAAGCCCTGCTTATGATCACGTGAGGATTTAAGGGAACATCTAGATATAAACCTTAACAAACATGATGCTCAAAAGAACTGACTGTGATTTGCCATTTGCCAGTGAACAGCCATATAGGATGACTAGAGACTAGACAGGGAGCTAGATTTTTCTAGAAGATGCTGTAACAAGAACCCAGCTCTCCTTTCTGCAAACCAGTAGGATTATGCAAACTACCCTAGGGTTCCCCCAGGGGAGAGGCAAGCTCAGAACTGACTGAGTTTAAAAGCTAACCTGATTTATTTTTATTTATTTATTTATTTATTTTTAAAAACTAATCTGACTTTAAAAAATATTGGAAAGTATTCTTGGGTAGACACATATAATGGTTTCTTTCCTCTCTGTTACCATGTAGGAATCAAAGAATAAAGAAACACTAAAGTTATGTTTCTTTATTCTACCTGTCCCAGCCTCGCATATCACTGTTCATGAGACACAGCTAAAAATGAGTTGCCAAGGGGGAAAAAAAGAATTGCCAAGGAGATCTTCATATGAGCACAAATTCACTGCTGTGTCCTCCACTTGTGTTTATTTTGGCACTGTAATTGGGACTGAGTTTCTGTCTAGTCATGGAGGGAGGGAGATGTGTGAATTGGAAACTATGGAATTCTTTCTCCCCAAGCCAGATTGGTTAAAATCAGTGACAAACTTTTACTCAGTGCCTCTTAGGCTGTTTTTCTGCCTCCGTGTGCCTGACAGGTAACAATCATGTTTGTGACACACTTCCATGGATATGGAGTTGAAGACTATTTCAATTTCTATCAATCTCTATTGCCTCCTTCCCCTACTTCTCATTCCCCTTTTTCCCCCTTGTCATTTTCTTCATCCATTCTTCTGTTGATTTTACTATTTGTACAATGATCCCATCCCATTCTATGTATTGAGAATTACTAATGCACGTGCAGTTTTAGTTATCAAAGAAATCTGTAACTATGGCTGTGTCATGACTTTTACCTAGAAGTCTTCCCCAAGGACTTATGCACTCACAGGTGGGGCTTTTGGGAGGTGACTGAATCATGAGTGTGTGACACTGGATTAGTTGATGGGTTTATAGTGCAGTGTAATGTTGGGAGGTAAAGCCTGATGGGAGAAGATGGGTCACTGTACATGACCTAGTGATTTCTATCTCTCTCTCTTTCTGTCTTTCTATCATCTGTCTATCCATCTATCTCTTCCTTTCTTGAGTATCTCATGGCTTCCTGCTCATTTGTCCTCTGCATGCCCCTCTGCCATGCCACCCTGCCTTGGAGCCAACTGGCTATGGACTGAAACCTCTACAAACTGTGAGCTAAATAAACCTATCATAAAAATAACAAAATAAAATAGACCTCTCCTTTAACACATGGGTGTCAGATATTTTGTCCCAGTAATGAAAAAGTAAGACAACATGAAAATACCCTTGAAAAACTGTTTAAACAATTCTTTGCCTCCTAGAAGAATTTCCAATTATAGATTGGACTCTTTGAAGAATTTCACAAACTTGTCACATGACTTTATTTCTGCCTAATCTAATTGTACTTGTATAATTTAGACTACTTTGCTTGACATTTTAGCTTGGGGTCAAAACTGTCTTTATCTCTAAAGATTAATTCTTCTACATTCTGGTTTCATTGAATTGGTTTCCTGTGTTGGGAGACTAGAACGTCTTCCTGGCATCCTTTGATTTAACTCTGGCATTAAACCAACTGTTTTTTACATAATTCAACCATGTAGCTCTTTTCTTATTATATATCCTTCATTTTTAGTCAGGTTTCTGTGTTTTTTGTTTGTTTTGTTTTTGAGACAGGCTCTTGCTAGAAGTCAATCCTGTGGCTTCCCCCAAGGGCTCTAAGTAACAGGAATTAGTATAATAGGAGCTAGGGGATTTCCTTAGGTGGTAAAAGTTGTGATAGCTCGGACCCCGGAATAAAATCCAAGGAAGCAAGAGGCTTAATTTGGGGAGCAAAGGCTTTATTCAGGCGGCCTGACGACGCAGTCTCCTCAGGATCCACCCGAAGACTGCGCGCGCCTTACAGCTAAGGGGAGTGGCTTTTAAAGCTAAAAACCACAGGAATGCTGTCACTGTTGACACAGCCAGATAGAAGTTGGGCCACACAGAACTTTTTGTAATTTTCTTTGAAGTTAAGCATTTTTACAGAACAGCACTATTAGCACATTTTATGATTGACCACCGGGAAGGGAAGGGGGTTACCAGAAACTGAAACCTTAAGGCCTTTAAGGCTTTTCGGGAAATTGAAACTTAACCTAGATAGATAGGGAGGGGGCTTTGTATGGCTGATTTCCAGTAAAATGAAACTTAAGCAATTCCTAGGAAATGACGGCGCATACAGAACAGAATGGCGGCACTTTGGTTAAGACTTAGCCTATAACAAAAGTCAGTAGTGCCAAAATGGAGTCAGAGGGCCCAAAATGGCATCTACTGAGTCATGACCCTCCAGGGTTTTTACAAAAACATCTACTAGGTCTGGCACTTGCACAGAGAATGATCAGGCAGGCCACTGATTCAAGGGCCCAGGGGCCCTAAGTGCACACTATGTGAGTACTGTATAGATTGGACCCTAAAAAGTATGTAGTCTCCTATAGGGTAGAGATTATGGTACTTAAGCTATAGTCCAAGTTCCCTTCTAACTCCCATAAAAATCCCCTAGACAAAGAACCTTCTTGTGTGTCCTACTCAGAACCCTCACCTGGTTAGCAGAAGCTTTATTTCCTTGCTTTTATATCTTTTATTTACTTGCCCCTTGGGGCATAATATTGGGTTACAGCAACTCATCTCATACTTTTCTAATGTAAATTTGTACTTTTATCATAATAATAGCTGGTGTGCATCTCAGTAGCTGTGCCTGGGGGACACAGGAAGCAATCTTAGTGTTTACCCACTAAATTTGGTGAATGACAAGGTATGTGCAGTTGTGCAAAAGTGTCAAAGTTGGATTTTTACCTGCAAGGTGCTCTAATAAGTTTTGCCTATGTTTATTGAGCATCACAGTGGGTAAAATATACCCACACCACTCTTATATAAACAAGTGTTTTACTGCAAATGGAATGTGGGTGTGACTCACAGTAGCTGCACTGGGGAAAGCGAACATGTGTTTGTGCATTCGTCCACTTGGCAGATGAATGGCAAAGTGTGCATAGGAGATTCAAAAGCAGCAGCAGTTGAGTTTTACCCATGTAATACTCACTGCTAAATTTCTGTGCATTTAGATGTGGTTTAAAAAAGTTTTCTTTTGATTTTTTTGGTAGAAGTAGCCCAATTCAGTACAATGGCACATGGAAAACCAGATTTGCAAGTTGTTAGAAGGTTAAAGTAAAACCATCATATCATTCATGCATGAAGGATCAAGATGATAATAACTTCGATGTTAGCCATGTGAGCTGAAGTTCCTGTGACAGTGAAATGGAGTGAGAATCAATTGATAGACACAGGGCATTCAGATCTCTTTGATTCATGCGACAAAGAAAACAGCAATGTGAGTACATATTTTACTAATAGAAATGGTGCAAAATGATCACACAATCAAATGGAATGATCCAATGTTAGAACTCAGTCCAAAAATATAGATAGTGTGGGTCTTGGCAGGGCTGAAACCTATTGGATGGAATGTCAGCTCTGCCATTAAATTTTGGAAATTGTTTATAACACATGAAATGCTGCAAGTGTTAGAGTTTTCTGGCACAATAGAAAAGCAAAAGGTACAAAACTGTTGTAGCTTGGCATAACTAACACCATCTTGTGCCCTATATT
>PVJX010024507.1:0-28043 GCA_004027295.1 Dolichotis patagonum
AAAACAGATGAGCACATACAAAATAAACAAAAAGATGTTACTGATTAAACTGATTATACCAACTATATAAATGACCTAATCATCCCACTAGTGATTTGATTTTTAGATTTGGATAAGTAAGTTTCCTCAATACACTGTCAAAAGGAAACTCATATTGAAGTAGATACATAAAGTTTTAAAATAAATACTCAAGCTAATGTTACTATATTAATGTAATTCAAAGTATAATGATAAATATTACCAGGGATAAAAAGAATATTGTATAATGGTATTGAAGTCTGTTAATTCAAAAATATAAAAATCCCAAATATATACACTTGTAAAAACTAAGCTTCAAATTAAACAAAAACTAGTAACACTATAGGAGAAGGAAACACCAGCAAGTCTAGCTGGTAATTTCAAGACTTAACCGTCAGCTACTCATGAGATCAGTAATCAAGAAGAAAGTGACACTATGAAGACTGGAACAGTACTTTCTACCAAATTAACCTAGCTGAGATTTTAAAACACTTTGCTCAACAACAGCAATAACACTTTCTTTTCAAATGCACAGGTCAGCAACAGAAAGAGCCCTATATGATACCTAAATAGATGGACACTATATAAGATACTGTGAGCAGTTCTTATGTCAAAGAAGAAGATGTAAGGGAAATTAGAGAACATTTCGAATTGAATGAAAATAAAACACATTAAACCCTGTTGGGGGTAAATAAGAAGCTAGCATAGAATTCATATTATTTCATGTTTATGTGTGAAAAAATACTTTGTTTCTACATTTATTTAGCTATTTATTTATTTTGGTACCAAGGATCAAACTCACGACCTTGCACTCCCCAGGCAGGCCCTTGTGAGGCTAAGCTAAAGCCCTGGCCCTGCTTCTACCTTTAAAACCTGCAAAAAAAAAATAAAAAATAAATAAAAAATAAAAGAAAGCTCAAGGGAATAAATAGTGAATATAAGATTGGGAGCCAATGAATTACAATATAAATATAGAAAAAAAATCAGTGAAACAAAAAAATGATTTTGTGGCAACTTTAACAAAATTGATAAACTGTAAATGGAATGTTCAAAAAAAGAAAGTTATATACTGATACTATCAACAATTAAAGAAGGGGTTGGACATGGTGGCTCACACCTGTCCTCTCATCTACTGAGGAAGGTGAGGCAGGAGGGTCACTGAAGTCCCCCAAATGAGACACTGTTTCAGAAGGGAGGAAGAGGGAAAGGGAAGGAAAAACATGGAAGGAAAGAAAGAAGGAAGGAAGGAAGGAAGGAAGGAAGGAAGGAAGGAAGCCAGGCAGGCAGGCAAGAAGGAAGGAAAAGGGAAGGTAAGGGAAAGGAAGGGAAGGGGAGGGAAGGAGAGCAAAAAGAAGGAAATAAAGAAAGACAGCAAGAGAAGGGCATTTAAAAACAAAAGGAATACTGATTAGAAAGGGAAAAAGTAAAGCAGACGTAAATTCACAGATGACAGTATCTTCCACATAGAAAAATCCTAAGCCTCTAAAAAGCAATTAGAACTAAGAGATGAGTAGACCAAGGTTACAGAAAATAAAATCAACATAAGATCACAATTACATTTCTGTATAACTCCAATAAAAATTATAAATTGAAGATAATGAGGGCTCCATTTATAATAAAAAAACTTAAATACTTAAGGATAAACTTATAAGAATATGTGCAAGATATGTACATTAAAAATCATAAACTGTTACCAAGAAAAATGAAAGAATGCCTAAATAAATGGAGAGATTTAATGTTTGTAGATCAGCAGTTTCAGTGTTTTAATAGGTCAGTTTCCTCCTCTGACTTTTATAATCAATGAAATCTCAAACAAAAATCTCATCTTAAAAAAAAAAATTACAAGTTCATTCTAACAGTCACATATAAATGCAAAAGTATTTAAAATAGCTGAGGTAATTAAAAAAACAAATTTCAAGATTCAGTAATACTTAATTTCAATGTTTACTTTTCATAACATTAATAGACAATCTACTAGTGACAAAGAAGAAACATAACCAGGGACAAATACACAGCTTAAGAATGTGCCTACTAATACAGAAATAATTAATTTTTAATGCATTTCCTAAAGTAATTTAATGGGTAAAGGAAAGTTTTTCCAATAGATAATATTACATCAATTAGATAACCACATGGGAAAAAACCATCAAAACTTATTTGGTGCTATTATAAAATAATAATTAATATTGGAGCAGAAGATCTAAACACAAGTGCAATGATTATAAAGGTAAATCATAAAAGAAAACATGAAAATTTTACACCAGATTTAATATTTTCTCATCAAAAGGCATCTTTATGAAAATATTTGGCAAAAATATAATGAATAAAAGACTTACATCCAGAATATAAAATTGATTCTCATAAATCAGTAAGAAGTCAAATAACCCTTTTTTAAAAACAACAAAATATCTGAACATATGTCTAATCGAAGAAACATAGGAATGGCAAATAAATACAAGAAACATGTTCCAAGTCATTAGTCACTAAGGAAGTATAATTTAAAACCACAATACTGAAACATATTCAGTAAAGTGTCTAATTGTGTTAGTGACAATGCCATACATTGGTAAAGATTTAAAAAACTCATACAGTGCTTCTGGGAATGCAAAATAGTACTGTCACTTACATTTGCCATATAACCCAACAATCTTTCTCCAAGGTACTTAACAGAAATGAAGACAGATGTTTATATAAAAAATTGTATGCAAATGTTCACAACTATGTCCATATTTATCCCTAAACACAAAATAACCTAAATGTCTATGCGTTAGTAAATGGCTATGAAAATTCTGTCCTACAATATAATACTACTCAACCACAAAAAAGAATAAATTGCTGATATATGCAACAAAATATTTGATCCTCCAAAACATTATGCTAAGTGAAAGAAGCTACACACAAAAGACTGGACCCATTGATGATTCTATCTGGATGAAAGCTTTGAACAGGCAAAGGCACAGTGAGTGACAGAGTACAGATCAGTGATCACAGGAGCTGGCTTGAAGGGCCAGCAGGTAAGTTTCTGGGTTGATGAAAATGTCCTCCATCTCAACTGGACCGGTGATTACACAGATACATGCATGTATTTGTCAAAGATCACCAGTTTTAGTCACTTAAAAAATGTCTATTTTATGTCAGTTGTGCTTCCATAAAGTTGACTTTTCAAGTAAATACAATACATAAAGATCCCTGAGATCATTGAAGATGAAATGTAAGACTGAGGAAAAGATTGCAAAGAGTTCTTTAAAATTTTTGGAAAAATATTTTTATTGGCAATTTTATTGGCAAAAATATTTTTTTTGCCAATATTTTTATTGGCAAAAAAAACAGTTACAAATAAATAATATGCAAGTAAAAAAATTTACTTGTGTAAAAAAATACAAGTAAAATTTTTAAATATAGGACAATTAAAAAATAATAAGGGAGTGAGGGTGTAGCTTTTTGGTAGCACATTCAGGGCCCTGTTTTGAAACCCTAGCACTAATAAGCCAATAATAAGAATAACAACAACCACAGTAATGATAGAGGAAGAACAAAACTGAATAATAGAAATACAGAAGACAAGTGAATCAGAAAAATAATGACTATGCAGGACCTGCACATAGTCACTCAACAACAGATCTGAAAAGCTGTTTCTAAAACCATTTTCTCACACAGTAATTATGTTCAGGCTCCACAGGGAAGACACAGAATCCTTCCTCCAGACAGTACTTGTGCTTTCATGAAACAACAGGCAAAAGTTCAAAGGGCCCCTGCTACCTGCGAACAGCAGAAAGGGACAAAAATTTGAACAGTTCTTGTTTGACAGTTAAAAGGATTCTTAATGACTGTTTCAGAATTAAAGACAAAAAAAATAACTGCAGAGCAAGTTCAGCTTCTACCTGCTCATGCTGAAGTACTGAAGTAATGGATGTTTTGGCTAAAAAAACAAAAAAACTCAGAGCCGGAAATAAGCAATCTCAGATTTGGATATGGTGAAGGAAATGGTAGAATGGAGGAGGCTGCACCAAAGAGTTTAAAGAGAAAAACAAGAAAATATTTTCCAGTGCAATTTCAAAGGAGGTCTGTATTTCCAAAATAAAAATAATTGCTCTTGAGAATGAGCTCATTAAAAAGCTCCTAAACTCATTTCTGGAATTAGAAGCCTCAAGAAGTGCAGAGAAATGATGAGTATCTCACAGACCAGGCGGCTGGTGAGAGGTAACGTAAACTCTCAAACATGGGCGATGAACCAAGAGACAGGGTGGGGGGGAGTGTGGGAGGCAGGGAAGGAATTGGGAAGGAGCAGGGAAAATGATCTAATGTCTACAGAAAAGACTTTTGGAACTAATTGTCACAAATTATAGGTGCAAGATGACGTGACAGAAGGGGGTTGAAGAGCCCCACAGCTATAAACTTATATATAGTTATAAAGGAAGAGTCCATAACTTCAAGTGCTTTCCTAATATGACACACAAACGAATTGCCATCTGCCTCGCCCTACCTTCACATGCTCAGTTCTTGCCAGTTTCCCTCACCCCTTTGCATTCTATGTTCAGCAACACCCAGACCCACATATGTTTGCTCCTTCCCACTTGCCGTCTTGCCTTTGTGTTGAATCCATTTCCCTATCAATTGTCACTCCTTGGGGGAAAATTTTCCCAGACGCCTTTCCTTACTTCTTACTGAAGTACTGTATTTTGAACTGCCATAACCTTTCCAATAACTGTCATAATATAATAAACTCTATCACCTCCACTGAACACTTGCTATGTTCTGAAACTATAGCTATCACTTTATACTTGTTATTCCCAATCCTCATTTTAAAAAAATACTACTAGTGTAGGTGCAATAATCTTTATTTTACAGAAAACCAGCCCGGGCCACAGAGGACATGTGTAAAGTGTCTGGGGTTACACGCCTGGTAATTGTCGAGAATGAGTGCAGATCAGTTTGGCTCTTGAGAACACATTCAATTTCTTTCCACTTATCTTCCTCACCTTTGCACTCATCTTAAATGCTGTATTTTTTTATACATCCCTATCCACTCTAGCTCCTGAGCTCCTCCGGGTTAGCAAAGAAAATCCACCTTGGCTCTCCAGTGCCAATACAATGCTCGCTCGCTGGGTGTTGCATAACTGATAATATCCGAAAGAATGAAGCCACGATAAGTGAATGAATGAGAAGTTTCCATGGTGAGCATGAAAACAAGGCAGAAGGTATCAGTCATACAACTAAAATACATAATAGGATCAAGTTCTGGTTTTGAAAATCATTGCTTTGTGGATTGACCTGATATTTCTGATACTAAGGAAAACCCAAATGTTAACTAAATAGCAGTGACAAAGGAGTGACTCATGGGAGCACTGAATCAGCAATTTAGCAAAGCAGAATGACGAGGTTTCTCCAGATAAACTAGCACAGTGTATAGATGGGAGCTAAGCATTTTTAAAGGGATAGAAAACACTAGCATGCCCTGAGTCATATTGTTATTGGCAATCTTCTCTCCTTTTCCCCTGCAAGAAGATTATGTGTGTCCAGCATCCCATTGCTGCTTTCTACACAGTCATTGTGCATTTCTATGCCTTTTTGAAGTTAGGTTTGGCCATGAGACCTGCTCTGATCAGTGGCCTGTGAGAAGGCATGCTGTTCCCCACATTGGGACAGCGGCTTCTGGATATATCGCTTGTTTGCATCAGTTCTCTTGTTCTTCCCTCCATGCTACGAAAATGCCGTGTCCCATAAAGGAACTAAAATAGGAAGACACATGGAGCAGAGTCAAGCAAGCTGAACAAAGCCACAGCGGTTACAAGCGACCTATAAATGCTGACATATCATTGTGCAAGAAATAAAAGTGTGTTTCTCTGAACATCTAAAGTAGGGGCTGTTTCTTACCATGGCAAAGCTATCCAGGAGGTAAAAATTTCACAGAAATAAAATATCAGTGTTAAATTCCTTTCAAAAGCAAAAAGACTAGCTCTGTTTCCAGTTATACAGCATTAATTCAACAGAAATGTTTAATGTTTATAACATGCCAGATGTTCTGAAAGGTGGTGAGAATACAGACGTGAAAATAAGTCTTTGCATCATATTACAGTGATACATGCATAGCAATATTTATAGCCTCATAATTCTTAATAGGTGAGTCTTGGAAGCAGACCATATGTCCATCAGTAGATGAATGGGCAAAGAAAATGCAGTATTGACACAAAATGGAGTACTACTCTGCTATAAAGAAAGCTACACTTAAATCATTTGTAGGAAAATGGAGGTACCATGAGATTATAATGTTAAGTAAAATGAATCAAACACACAAACTTAAACATCACATGGTTTCTCTGATATGAGAAAACTAGAATAAAAATAAAGAGCAAAATAAAAGCTGCATAATAGGTAGGGAGGTAGATGATTTGCAAAGGAGAAGAGATCAAAAGATGTGTGAAGGGGAGGAAGAAGGAAGGGGAAAATTTTTAGATGAAAAAAGGAATGAAAAGGTGTAATGTATATGTACCAAATTCACATGAGGAGTGTGAACATTATGTAGTTCATACATGTACTAATAAACTAGAAAAAAAGTTTTCATAACAAAAGAATCAGTGTTCAATATGGCAATAGTTCTAAACAATTCAAGATTTTGATAAGAATCATAATAGAAATTAAGCCAAGGTCCGCAGAGAAAATTTTTGAAGGGGCTTCCACACTGGGGCACAGTCAGTGAGTTTTCTGCAGAAGGAAAGTAGAATTGAGGCAAATTCTGGAACTGTGAGTAGGACTTACTATCAGTAAGCTCTTACTGTGCTGTAAATATGCACAAGCAATAAACTACTGTTGGCCAGGAGGGCTGGGAATATAACCCAGCTATGGAGCACTGGCATATAATGCTTGAGGAAGCGGATTTGAAGCCTAGTACCACACACACACAAAAAAAAATAGATAGATGATAGATACATAAATAGATAGCTAGATAGATTGATAGACAGATATAGTTGATAGATTAGGAAGAGGCAGACAAGGACTACTGTGGAAAGAACATAGTAGTTCCACAGATTAATTGTAAAACTCACCTCAGTTAATTTCTAACTGCATGGCTATTAGTTTGACAAGTCCACCACAATAAAATTCCAAAGACTGAAAAGTTTAAACACCAGGAATTTATTTTTTCTCTGTTCTGGAAGCCAGATGTCCATGATTAAATTCTTAACAAGCTCAGTTTTGGGGGAGGATTCACCCCTCCTTGGCTTGCAGACCTCTGCATCCTCTTATGGTCTTCCCTTACTATGTGCTCGTGTGTCCAGATTTTTCCTTATGAAGACACCAGACTCACTGAATTAAAGTGTCTCCTAACTTGCCCTCATTTTCATGTAATCATCTCTCCAAAGTCTCTACAGCCGGTTTCCAAATACAATTACGTTCTGACATACTGGGTGTAGGTTTCAACATATAAGTTTCAGGGAACAAAATTTGATCCATCACAGTGACCTTGGAAACTTACCACAGTAGTCACTTGGGAGTGAGTTTCTTCATCTATTAAAAAAAAAAAAAGGGATAGAGCAGGATGTCCCAGTTTGTCTCTAGATGAGTCTCAGACTTTGGCTATTGGCAGCCCTCGTGGCTGGAGACCACTTCTGACCTCCACTTACATAAACTGATATGTATGGGTATTTTCTGGCAAGCGGTAAAACGGAGAGGTTTTTGGTTTGTTTTACTTTTGATTTTTGACCACTATCATTTCAAAACAAGGGAGGAGCTAAAATCTAATGTGCCCCTGAAATGCCAGAAAGTCTTTATACAGACAGGCTGGAGAGATTCCTCTGGGACTCTGAGTACAAAGGGTGCTCCTTTTGAGCTCAAGACTGTATTCAGTGCTGTTGTCCTTGAGTCCCAAAACAGGACCATCTGTACCCAGAGTCCAGAAAAATTTCCCCAGCCCGCGTCTCTAACAAGACTCAGTGCCACTCAAGGACACATTGGTTTTCAGTTCCATCTTTGTTTCCAAAAGGCAGTACTCTAAATTTCAATCTTGAAATTCTTGGCTTCTGAACCAGAAAAAAATAACTTGGGTTGTTTAAACTACTGGGTCTGTGATAATTTCTTACAACGTCCTTGACAAACTTAACACAGGCACAGAATTACAGGACTAAATAGCTGAGGTGAAATTTCTGTTTAATTCACAAAACTCCAAAGCTTTTTCTTTTTCCAAACTAGTAATTGAATGCTTTTTCTTTATCAATATTAATTCACTAATTGTTTGTATCTATATAAACATAGGAGTGTACTAGTAACAACAGCTAAACTAACATTTATCAAACATGTACTATGTGTTATTATGCAAATAACAATCAATACAAATGAACCAGAGCCTACCAGGTGAAAGAAGGCAGCTAATCCTACTCATAACTCATAACTCCAGACTTCATTAAAACTTTTCCTCTTTCTGGAAAAATTCCCTGACTCTACTCTGACATGGACATCCCTTATAAAATATCCTCTGTACTCCTCTATTTCTATGATTCTTAATGAATTTTTTAGATCTATCTCTGTACTTGAAATTGGTTTCTTACATATCTAAACTTTATTTTCATTTTATCCTTCTCATCACCTTGAAAAGTATGTGGTCCATTAAAAACATCAAATATTTTTATTATGGTTGAATTGGTACTTTTTAGTCATTTGCTATCATTTATTCCCCCAAAAATTAATGATAAAAGATGACCTATCTTACTTGAAATTGTTCTTCGTTAAATGCGTTATTCCAGAGTAAGAAAAATCCTCCTCTTTTGTTGGAAGAAACTGGGGACATCTTGATGTGTGCCACTTGCAGAAACACAAAATGAGTTAGAAAACTCCTACAGGGCCTGTTTTTACAATGTTTTTATCCTCATTTTAAGAGTCTACTATCACCACTTCTGGCTGTTAAACAAGAAGTGGTTATGATGCATTTTTTTAGGGTAGTTTAGCACACAGGTAGTTGTCCTTTGGTAAGTACTTGATGAGTGAATGGTTGGAGGTAAATATCATATATTCCTTTGTTCCTCTTTTGGTACATAATTTCCTCCAGTGATCTCTCCCTCTCTCTATTTCCATTCCCTGGAAACTTTGTTAAGTAAGTTGCAAGAAGGTGTCTTTGCCATCTCCTTGGCTGCCACCTTTGCTGTCTCCAGTTTAGACGTTTTAATATTTTTCTCACAGCAGTTGGACTTCAGTCTGACCACTATGGCACACCTCTTTCCCTCAGGTATCAACACTCCACACTGCCAAATTCAAGAAACATCTATCAACTCTCATTTTTCTTAACTCTTCTATAGCTTTTGACACACATAAACTCTCTGCCTTTGTTCAACCTCCCCCTCTCCAGGCTTTAAGATAGTCTGTCTCTCTGGCTCCAAGTAATAGGAACACAACTCAAATCACCTTGTTTAAACATGAAAGGAATTTATTAGCTCTTTTATTCAGGAAGCTCAAAGAATGATGCACCATTGGACCTAGTGGTTCAAACAATATTATCAGATATCTATTTTTCTCTCACACACAATCTACACTAGTGATGCTATCTTGTTCTCATGTATGTTTACCTCTTATGGTTAGAAAGACATTAGCAGTTCTAGATTTATATCAATAATCCTTTTCTTTACTGGTCTTAATGAGAAAAAATACATGCCTTTTTTTTGGACATATAAACAAAATGTATAGGAAAATCTTTAATTGAACAACCTGATGTCAATTCCAAGCCAGAACTAGGCAGGAAAAGGGCTCAGTCTGTGTGTAAAAAATTAGTCTCACTTAAGCTGTATGAATCAAAATGTAAGGAAATGCATTCAGCCTGAAGAAGAAGGAGTGGGAAGAGAAAGAGGAGATACACACATAATGTAGCTTCTATAATATTCTTGTTTTTCTTATGTCTCCCTGTGTTATTTCTTGGTCTCCTTAGTGTGCATCAGCTCTAAGGGTCAGAGTGACTTTGGGGTTTGTTCTAAGTGCTCCTTCCTTCTGTATTCACCCTCTTTTCCTCTTATTTACAAGAACTTTTCTAGAGTCATAGTTAACTTGGAAACCTTATTGCCCACCCAATAAAGGGCTCCAAAAACAGTCTGTCCCCAAAGAGACACATTTAGCCTTCTAACTGCTTATTTGAAATTTGCACATGGATATCTATATGCATTTCAAATTTAAAATGGAGTTTTTGTTTTTCCCCAAAACCTATCATTTCCCCCAGGCTTATGTCTGCTAAATGGTGTCAGCATTCATTAGCTGCTAAACCCCAATGGTAAGAATCCTTGTCTTCCACCTTCCCTTCACTTTGCACACCCAGTTCATCACCAACTTATATAATTGATAACTCCAAAGTACGCGTTCACACCATCCTTTCATCATCCTTCTTCCTCACTTCCACCTGTTTCTCACTCAAATGACAGCCATAACTTACTAACTTGTCTTCTTACTTGTATTTATTGCTTCCTAGTTTTCTACTCTGTGAACCTGAGTGACATTTGGAACACCTGTACACACTGTCACCTTAAACTTTCCATTTCTTTCCCTACACCAGAGCCATCCTCCTTTTTGTTCCCTCTAATAGGTCAACTCATTTCATTTCCTCTCTCAAAATCTTTGCATCTGTTCTTCCCATTCCTGTAAGGATTTTCTTCCAGTTCTTTCTGCTCTGCCTTTTCCAGTTCTTTTTGAGTACAGCCACTCTTTACAAGGCCCTTCCTTTAGTATTTGTCTTAATCAGCTTAGCCTCTCATAACAAAGTACCCTAAACTTAGTGCTTTATAAATACCAGAAACTTATTTCCCATTGTTTTGGAAGCTGGAAATTTCAGTATCAAAGCAGCAGCAAGTTCAGAGTGTGCTGTGCACTCACACTGTCTCTCCCCGTGTCGGCACAGGGCAGGAAGGAGGGAGACTTTCAGAGATTTCTTTTAGGGGATCACAAGGGCTTTCCTCTTGTGACCTCATCACCTCATAGAGCTTCAGATCTGAATGTCACATTGGGAACAAAGTTATAACATATGGATTTTAGGAGGATAGAAGCATTCAGTCTAAAGTACCAACCTATCTAAATTTAACTACTCCTTAAATCTCTTAAATTTTTCACTCTCTGGGAAAATGACCTTAACTCTTTTGTGCATTACCACTGTACCAGAACCTAGAAAAGTACATATCTGAAACCCTATCTGAAAGAATGATCACTGTTTATTTCCTGCATTGCATTTATTATGATTTTCCAGATTCATTCATGTTTACTTGTTTATGTGTCCAATAACTATTTTCTCTACTCAAATGTAATCTCTATGAAGGCATAGCGATCTTTTTCTACCGCCAAGTGCCTTGTGCTTATTAGGCCCTCAATATATAGCTCTGGAAAAACATGGTTGTATCAGTGCTCATCAGCAAATGCTCTCTTTTCAACTCTCTCACTTGAAAGGGAGAAATGTACATACTAGCTATACTATTTAAAGATACTTATGTCTCTGTAGATATTTTTTGTGGTGAGGTCATGCTATGTTACATTTGTTTGGTTTCAGGGCTTTTTTCATTGTTGTTTAGTTTAAAGAGAAAAAAGATATAGAAAACAATGAAACAGTTTCAAAACAGGTTAGTAAGACAGTCACAAAAATTAATATGTTGTGTGTTGTTGTCCTCATAGTAGTTATTCAGAGTACAAGATATACGCATGAAATATCCAAATATTATTACAGACCTTTCTTTTCAATGAGTTGAGAAAATAGTCATATAACTATCTTGTGTATACCTATATATTTTTTCTTTTTCCCTTTACACCTTTCCCCTCTCCTTCATCTCAGTTTATCATTTTTTTGAATAGTTTCTTCCCCATTCATAATATCTATTGTATGTTTTGGATCTTATTTATTTGTTCCATTTTTTATACTAGTGACCCATATATATAGTGAGAAAATACAGTGTTTACCCATATGGGTCAGATTTATTTCACTTCAGTACAGTCTCAAGTTGCATCCATTTACCTATAAAAGCCTCCAGTTCACTCTTCTTTATGTCTGAGTAGTACTCCTTATATAAAAAAGCCACATCTTTGTATCCATTTCTAGACAGACAGGAATTTGGGTTGCTTCCAAGATTTAGCTATTACGAATTGTGCTGCTATAAACATGAGTGCACATATATCACTGTAGTATGCTATCTTTAATTCTTCTGGGAAGGTACTCAGAAAGGGAATAGCTTGGTCAAATGAGACCTCTAATCTTAGATTTTTAAAGAATCTCCACACTGATTTCCAGAGTGATTGCATCATTCTACACTCCCACCAGCAGTGGAGAAGTGTTCCTTTTTCCCCACAGCATCTCCAGCATTTGTTATTGGCTACTTTTTGATGATTTCTATTCTTTCTGGCATGAGATAGAATCTCATTGTTGTTTTAATTTGCATCTTTTGAATGATCAATGATGTTGAACATTTTTCATGTATTTATTTGTCATTTGTATTTCTTCATCTGAGAAGTATGTATTCATCTCAGATGCCCAGGTTTGGATTCGGTCTTTGAATTTAGGGGTCTGGCTTTTTTCAATTGTTTATACATTCTAGGCACAAGTCCTTTGTCTGTGAGACAGTTATTTATAATTTTTTCCCAATTTGTGGGTTTTCTTTTCACTCTGTTGGTGATTTTTTTTGTTATGCCCAACTTTTTTTAATAAGGTGAGATTCCATTTGTTGATCCTTTGTAATATTTATCTTGCAGTCTGGGTTTTGTTCATGAAGTCTCTGCTTATACCTATGTCTTTGAGCTTTATACCTATTTTCCCTTCCAGTAAATTTAGTGTTTCTATTTTAATGTTTAGATATTTAACCCACTTTGACCTTAGTTTAGTACATGGAGATTTTGTTTTTGAACTTTTTAGGAGAATAAAACCAAACAAAATGAAATAGAATAAAGCAAATCAGAACAGAACAATGAAAGTAATCATGACTTCAAAACAAGATAATAGGAAATCAATACTGGCTACTGTACTTTCTCTTGTTTTCTTCAAAATTACTGCTCATACCATTAGACATGATAAAATCAAACAAAGCAAAACAGAATAAAACCAATCAAAACAATAAAAGTAATACAGGACTTCAAAACCAAATAATAGTAAATCAACAATGGCTACCATAATATATCCCATTATCTTCAAAATACCTGCCCATACCATCAGACTCAGTAAAATCAAACAGAAAAAGACAGAATAAAGCCAAACCTAACAAAACTATGAAAACAATGCAGGGATTCAGAACAAGATAATAAGAAATTAACAATGGTTACCACCTTCCCTTTTTAGATATTTCTTCCGCTATCACTTTCATAATATCTATTGTACATTTTGGACCCCACTAACTCCTCCAGTTATTTATCCTAGGAGATAATACGCTAGTCAACCTTGTAAGTCCAAGCCATTTCACCCATGAACATGATCTCAAGTTCCACCCATTTACCTGCAAGTGCTTTGAGACTATCTTTCTTTATAGCTGGGTAAGTTTTCCATTGTACAAAAATACCACGTCTTTCTTATTCATTCTGCAGTTAATGGGCAAGTTATCCTTGCCTTTTTTTCCTATTATATGGAGCAATTTTTTTTCTTTGACTTCCAGTCTGTGAATTTCCTTTCAAGTTAAATGTGTTTCTTGTATACAAGCATATTGATGGATCTTGCTTCTTGATCCACTCTCTCATGATTCTTTTTATTGGTGAATTGAGTTCATCTGTGTTAATAGTTACAACCAGCATGCATTGGCTCATCTCTGCCATGCTATCCTCCTTCTCTTTCCCCCCTCTTTTCCCCTTAGTTCAGTTACCTGCCCTGTTTGGCAATTTCCCTCTGCTGTTGTTCCTGGTATTGTGGTCAGCTTTCTCTCTAGAATATCCTTCAGTGCTCTTTATAGGGTTGGCTTGTGGTCATGAATTCCTTCAGTTGTTCTTTACCATGGAAGTATCTTATTTTTCCATCAATTTTGAAAGATAGCTTTGCAGGACACAAAAATCTAGGTTGGGAGTTGTTCTCTTTCAAGATTAGAAACACTTCAAGCTCTTCTTGACTTGATGATTTCAATTGAGAAGTCTGCCCTGATTCTGATGAGTTTTCTTTTATAAGTGATTTGTTTCTTTTATCTAACAGCCTTTAATATTCTGTTCTGCCGAATTTCTGGAATCTTTATTATATGTTTGAGTGTAGATTTAGTTTGGTTATGGCTAGTTGGAGTTTTATATACCTCAGTTGTCTATATGCCAGGTCCTTTTCCCATGCTTGTAAGTTTTCTACTATTACTTCTTTACATAGTCTTTTCATGTCATTTGTGTTTGCCCCTACTTTTTCACTAACCCTTATCACTTTTAAATTATTTTTCTTTGAAGCATCATGCAGTCACTGAATTTCTATTTCCTTGCTCTTTGTTATTTTTAAGAGATCTTTTCTTTTACTATCACTAGCTATCATCCTGTCTTTAAGATCTGAAAGTCTATCTTCAGTTTCTTTCAAGTGATTTTGCCAGCTTTTGATGGAGTTTTTAATTTCCTGGATATCTCTTTGAATCTTCATGCATTCTTTCATGCATTTTAATTTCTTCTTACATTGTTCATTCAAGGTTTCCATCATTTTCCTATGTTCTTTTTTATCTGTCTTCTTTAGATATACTCAGCAATTCCTTCATCATTGTTTGTGATTTCTTCTTTTACCTGAGATATTATTTATGATCTGATAACTTTCACAACTTCAAAAAGTTGTTTCCATGCTTCAGTTGCTATCCTTTCAGAGATTCCAGGTGTGTGAATTACAATTTCTTCCATTTCTATGTCTCCTAGACTTGTTCTGTGTAGGCTTTAGATCTGAGATTGCCTTTTACTCCTTTGTCTTAACATTTTCCTAAGTCCTCCAACAAGCTGGTTGTGGGGTCCCAGGCACTTCCCACATTGGCTGCCCTACACAGTGTAGGGAAATGAGCTAGGCACCTGGGTTTCTCTGAATCCAGGTTTCCACGGAGGCAGTGGGATGTGGCATGGGCTTCTCCAGACCCATGTGGTTACACTGAGGCTTCCCTGATGGCCATGGGTGCGTTGACAGGGCTGCTGCTTCTCTCAGCCTGCATGGCCACCTGGGGACTCCCTCAATGTGGCAGGTGTGCAGGGTCATATTTGTCTAATTCTCCCAGCCTACACTGGCTATGCATGGGAAACAAGAGTCTCCAATGGTGACCTGTGGGTGCACAGGGCATATCTGGCTGTTTCTCCCTGCTCACACTGGTTACTGTTACCTGAAGGAAGAAAGCATCTGGATGGTGGTGGGTGTGCAGAGATGGGTCTGGTTGTTTCTCCCTGCTGGTGTTGGCTGCCCACAGGAGGTAAGCCTTCTGAGAGCATCCAGTGCATGGACCTAGCTTTAGTCTTTTGCCTGTGGAAAGCCAGTTTTCCCAGCAGCATTTATTAAAGAGACTATGTTTCTTCCAGTGAAGGATAAAGTGGCGGAGTTTGTTGGTAATTGTGTCTGCATCTTCTATGCTGTTTCACTGATCCTAAGGCCTGTTTCTTTTTGCCAATAACATGCTGATTTTATCACAGTAGATTTGTAATATAATTTCAAGTCTGGGATTGGGATGCCCTCTGACTTGCATTTATTGCCCAGAGTTGCTTTTGCTATTTTAGGTCTTTTCTGGTTCCAAATGAATTTTAGAAATGTTTCCTCCAGATCCATGAGATATGCTAATGATATTTGGACTGAGATTGCATTCATTCACCTATTCGAAATAGAGATTTGGAGTATTAATAATTAAACCTAAATTTGAATATGATTAGGTAAAAATTCTCTGAAAAGACATGCAATGGCCTTTATAACCAGATTCCTGTCTTCCTACACCCTATGTCTGCAATAATACTAAATTTGGTCCTTTACATCTAGTGCCTTTTACACATTACCCTACAGAGTCACTCCTCTTCTTTCTCTACCTAGAGAACTTCTATTTGCCTTGAACATAAATATTCATTCTACAGGCTCTTACTAAAGGCTCTTGAACCACACAGTCAGGTACAACCACAGCAACAGCCCCATTTCTCTGGTACCAAATTCTATCCTCATTAATACAAACAATCCATAACATAACCGCAGCAGCATATCTACTGCAACTAATAAGAAGATTTGAAGATAAAGAGAATTTCATTTTGTTATATCTAAGAAATTTAAATCATCATTGAAACAGTGGAAGAAAAATGGGTCAGATTATGGAGTTAAGCTATAAATCAGTAGTGTTACTAGGAAATTGGAGGCTTAGGAAGACAAGAAAGCAGGCAAGAAATCGATTTCCAACCTGTGGTATAAAGTAAGAGTTCATCTTCCTCACTGATCTTATATGACAATTGCAACAAAAATTTCCAACTGAATTATGTAATATTCTGGGCCTCCTTCCTGGTCACATTGTGCCTTCTCCTAACATTGTTGATTGTCTTAGTTATATTTCCCATGTTGTTGAGACAAAATACTTGATGCCCAAAGTGAAGCAAGGGAAAGTTTATTTCTTACAGTTTGGGGGTTTCAGCCCATGCTCAGCTGGCTCCAAGGCAGGATGACATGGGCAGGCTGCTGTTTATGGCCACTGCAAGAGCAAACAGAGCAAAAGAGGAAAAGACATGCCTTCTCTCTGCCCTTACACTGTATGTGCCAGCAAACAAACCAATCATGAGCACCAGACTCAACTGCATCCATGATTGCATGAAGCATGGAGGAACTATCCAAGCACAAACCATACCATTGATGCTCACATCAACTCTCCTAACTTTTTTTTCTTTTTAGTAGTACACATTTGCAGTACATAATGTTTAATTCCTTGTGGGGAGTTGGTACATGTACATAACACATCATAATTCCTTTTTACACCTCTTTCCCTCCCATTTCCCTTTCTACTTCATCTCTTGATTTCCTTCCCTTTTAAGAAAGTTCTGTCTCCTTACTTCCTATTATCTATCTTTCATTTTGCTCTTTATTTATAATTTGCATTTCTCCCATAAGAGAAACCATTGGCTATTTAAGCTTTTTGTCTGATATAGTTTACCTTTCCAATTTTCCAGTGTTCCAGATGGTTAGTGTTTAGCACATAGCAGACTCTTAATAATGTACTCTAAAAGGTTTTAAATCAGAGGAGATTGACAATGAAAGCAGATTTTGTGGAAGGTAGATGTGGCAATGAGGCACAAAATAATTCAAATTTGGAGAGGCTGGATTTAGGAAGTACGGATGAGTCACATCTATTGTAGTTTAAGTCTTAAGGCAGCATGGATACTGACCACCAGAAGAGAGGCTCTCTGAGGAATGGATCATGAAGTTGGGGGGGCCTGAATGCAGGCCCAATGTAAACTCTAAGTTGCTGCATCTTGTTGGATTGTTGGAGAGGTGACAGAAGAATCAGCAGGGTGGTAAGATAGTGGCTAAGATGCACAGGCTTAGAGTAGAGTCAGATGAAAGTATCTGAATATTTTAAACACATGTCAGTCAGTGAATGTCCACCACTTAATGTCTGCTGAGGTCAGTGAGGACTGTAAAGCGTACATTAGAAAACAAACCAAAGGACAAGGCAACTGGTATAGAAAGTGATTATCTGGATTTATAAAACAAAACTACTGATGAAGCTGTTTGTATTTTGGGAAAATACTGTTCCTCTTACCAAAAAAAATGACTAGTACCACTTTCGATTGTGAAAAAAGCGGGTTTGATTTTAGAAGTGCTCATGACATGATGAGAAGATACCTGAGTCTAGCCTAAAGAATGTTAGAAATGTATGACTTAAGCAACAGACCAATGGCATGTTTTTAAAAGAATGTCCACTAAGGTGGTAACACTGAGGAAGCTCATGGAGGAAAATTCACTGGAATTAGAAAAAAACAGAGCTTAGTAAAAATCATAGAATGTTCAATCAGAAACCACTGAATAATTGTTTTTCTGAAGTTTCCATATTTTCTATACCTACTAAACCATTCCTTATATTAATGGGGCAGATATTTACATCTGAATTTGATTATATTTTCACCAAACACACTATCTAGAGTATTATATTTTGTAGTATCATCTAAGTCACAAAGCTAGCTAATTAAAATAATCATTTTTGTTGTTGTTGTTGTTGTTGTTGTTGTTTTTCCAGGGCTGATGAAAAAAGCTCTCTGTGGATAACATCCAGAAATCTGCATTTCCAGCACACTTGTGAGGTGATCCTTACACACCTCAAAGTCTATGAAGCAATGAGGCAGAGCACACAGCACAACCTTAGGAACATTTCCTTATCTCGTCTTGCCCTGATGCTAATCAGGGTGCATTGCTTCTATCTGCAGCTTGGGCTTTTCTCAGCTTCACTGAGCATAGAGCTTTCCTGAGCACTCAAATTCCTTTTAGTGTTCTTCTATAGCAGTGCTCCCTAGGAGGGATTACTCAGTAAACCATTTTGGTTAATGTGTCCTGGGTAGACCTAAGTAAACCAACTGGCCCATTAAAATCCTTTACCATTTTGAGAAACAGAGTTCTGAAGGTTTTGTTTTGTTTTATTTTTTCCTAGACCCCTTATTGTTTTTGTTAAATCTCTTGTCGATACAAACTGATTTCATTATTATTTGATTTTCTCCATTAATAATGGTCATCAGAGGTGCAAAACCCAGCCTGGTATACAGCCATATGCATTATTGCAAAAGATGAAATGACCTGTACTTGGGTCAAATCTCCCTGCCTCTGGGGATAGGGGTGGAATATCTGATGAATGGATTTAATGATTTCATACACACACACACACACACACACACACACACACACACACACAGTCACTGCACACAGCCTTTGTTCAGTATCTATTATACTAACACAAGGAAAACTTAAAAAGATAATACAGATAATTCTTTCTAACAGTTATAGTAAACCATTAAAAGGTGTGAAATTCCTGCATAGGAAAAAAAGTTCTAAATTCATATTTTTCTGACAAGGTCCTTAAAATGTGTAAAATCTTTCTCCCTGAGGGAAGACTTTAGGAAGATGATTATTTCACTGATTGTTTTAAACTAAGATTCCCCTTTTTTTCCACTCAGGTGTGGATATTCTTTTGAAGATGAAAGCATTTTTTGAAATTGTATACAGGGAAGCTAAAACCAGTATTAAAATCACACATTGAGCTATGCTAGCAAATAATGTTAAAGGTTACCTTTTTCTAATCAACGCCCTCTAGGAAGATCAGAGACAAGGTCATACATTCCCGTTAGCTGCCATATCCAGTGAGAGGTACTAATGAGGCTAAGGTCAGGGTTCAGCTCCAAAACAAGCCAGCTTGCAAGACAAGAACGATGACCTGGCCAAGCTGTTTGTGCAAAGCATTAAAGTCATCTGGGGATGTTTGTTTGTATATATATCAGATATATAGATAGATAGATATAGATATATATAGATATATCTGAGCCTTATTATAAACCAATCCAATCAAAATTTCTGGGAGTGGGACCAAGAAATTAATACTTTTGAAGAAATATCTAGATAATTTATAAGCCAATCAGATTTGGAAATAAATAAACCCAGAAGAACTATCCCTAGGAAGAAGGGAACACAACATGACCATTGGCTGATCTTTGCAACCTCAGGTTCTAAAACCAAACCTTATCCATTGAGGATGCTTGAAAATTCCAGGGAATTTGTCCTTCTGACCCTATGGACTGGTTTTCTTTGGAGAAGCCATGAGTTCAAGAGTGTTTCACATCTTAATCACAAAGAACAGACTTGCTGTCTTAAAAATAACCCTTCCAATTGCCTCTTTTCTTGCATACTTCACTGCATAGTGGTAATGGGCTGAATTCATCTTTTCCCATGAACACTGAGATATAAGTAAGAAACCCTTTGCCCTGGGAAATGGTCACTGACTACAAAATTGGCTCGCTGAACTATTTGGCTCTGAGTATAGTGATTCAACCAGATAGCCTGAATTCAACCAGAGAGCCTTCTGGAGAAATGAGACATGGTATCTTTTCTGAAGAACTCAGGAAGTTTTTCATAGTTCAAGTTTTTCCTAATGCAAAAATATATCCCTAGCCAAAAGAAAAGCAAACAATAAAACCAAGGTGATTTTGAAGGCAATCATGAGAAATCAAACCAAATGAAAAATTTTTGTCTCCATTGGGAACAGAGAAGCGGATTCTGACACGTGTGGATAAACTAGGAAAACAGAAGGTGGGTGAAATAAAAATTACAAAACACTAGTAAATGAAGTCAAAAACAATACCAGCAAAACACATGAATTTTTCACGTTCTGACCAGCTGCACTCGTGCAAAATATACACAAGCTGACTGTACTTGCTATATTTTCAAGTCAGATAGATAACAAATAGTTCTTGGAGTTAAACACAAATGCAGCAAATGGAAAAAAACAATTTATCTTAAGACACAAGTTTTAAAGCAATATTATTTTTAGCTGAGGCTCAGAGAATTTCAATTTTTAAAATTTTCTCCCACCTTTAAAATTTGTCAAAAATTGGATGTGTAATCTCCTTAGCGGCAGAACCTTTAGCCCCAACCCAAATGGCTCAGCAAACATTTCCTTAAATGCAAATAGCAGACCCATTTCCACTGTCGTCTGCATGGGAAACCCAAAGCCAGTGAAATCTGCCTTTGCAAATTTTGACAACAGTATTGACATTTACCCACCATCCCATCTGCTACACTTTTTGGATAGTTTTTTAGAAGACAGACTTTCTCTTTACCTCCTGTCATAAATATGCTCAAAAGATAAGACTTGCCTTGGGAAGGAAGCTGGTAAATGCACTACACATTTTGAATGGTACCAGGTATATTTTCTTCTCAAGAGTCAATACAGGGGCCACTACTAATAGACCTTCTTCAACTTCATGATACAAGAAAAGCCCATACTGTTGCTCAGTTTTTTGTCTCAGTACAGTACTTAGTAAATTACATAATATACTCTATACTTTCTTTATAAAATGGGTTTTATGTTATACAATTTTACCCAATTGCAGGCCAAATAACTGCTCTTTGGACAGTAAACATAAGATAAGTTTGGGCTAGGGTTTTCTTAACATGCATGAGGCCCTGGATTTGATCCCCAGAACCACCAAAAATCTAGGTGACCTAGGCAAACTGAGTGATCTAGGTTTAACTAGGTTGGCCTATGATGATGTATATTACAAGCACTTCTGATTCATAATATTTTCAACTTAGGATGGGTGTATTGGGATGAAACTGCACAGCGAGTAAGGTAGCATCTGTACTTTTAAAACCAGGTCCTTCTTGGACTATAGGCTATCACTTATTGCTGGAGTGCAGGCTTAGTATGCACAGGGCCCTGGGACCAATCTTCAGTCCCACCACCAGAAAAAACAGTCCTTCTTTAGAAACTATTAACATTAAAGTGATTCTGCTCTGTTATTAGAGCAGATATAGGTATAAATAGTATCTTTCCTGACTTTAGCAGAACCCTTGACTACAAAGAGAGAAGCTCTGTTACTGCCATTTTGAGAAAGTCAGCCAAAGTGTATTACAAAGAGGAGGAAACTGTGGGTAGATGAAAGTTCTGCCTATAAAGTAGATGTGACTACAGCACATTGTGGTTATATCATGTGTGCCCAAAGGATAAAGAATTCAGGTATGAAATGGTGTGGCAAGAGTTGCAAATTAAATAAGCCCGGCTTTGGGGTTTTTTCCTTTAGTGTGCTGCAGTAACATGCCCACGTCCTCAGGGAACTGCATGATTAAGTTGGAGCGAAGCACTCATGCCTCATGTTAAATGTAGCATAGGAGAAGTTATTAAATATTTCTTGGCAATTAATTACCTGAGATACACCTCTTTTTCACAGCTTTGGTTTTAGGTATGTGGGAGAGTTGAAAACACTTAATTGTACCTAATTTGTTGCCTTAGTTTAATCATCTGCCTCAGCATTATGCTGAAGCTGTAACCTAAGAGAATTTGTAAGGGGTATCACTGCGACAACCTAGAGGAAGGGGATTTTTCTTCCTTTCCTTTTGTGAAAAATCATATCTGAGTTTGATTGATTTTCTTTGAAATTAAGGGAATTATAAAAGCTTGCCAAATAAATAGTCAACCCGGTAAAATTTGGAAATAGATTGCTCCTGCAGTCTATTCTTAATTAGGTGCCATCATTTTCCTCACTCTCATCAATTTCTTAAAGAAATTTCTTCCCAGATAGAAGCTAAAAGAGACAACCAAGACAGTCATTCCTTTGCATCGGGCCCATTTCAGTGCATTTTGTTGTTCACTACGTTACTTTCAGTTACCTGAGATCTGACTATTCCTCTTAATTTTTCTGGTTTCTGGTTCTCCAGATCTCTATTGACATGCTGCACTGAGGCATGTTTTCAAGACAGTCATCTTGCTTTCAGACCTTTTCTGTTTCCTTCATAGCTCTTAGTACTGAAATCACACTATTTATGTCTTTAGTTAATGGCAACTAGTTATTTTTTGTCTTTTCTTATTAGAAACTCCACAAGAGAAAGAAGGAGCTTTTCTGTCTTATTTACTGTTAAATCCTCAACATCTGTGCCAGGATCTAGCATTGAACAACTTGTACTCAACAAATACAGGATGGAGGGCCAGGGATTTAGCTCAGTGGCTTAAGCACCTGCCTGGCAAGTGCGAGGTCATGAGTTTGATCCCTGGTACCAAAAAGATGCATGTATGGATGGATGATAAATAAATGAATAGATGGATGAGAACCTGATAATTCTAGGCTCTATTCTAGATTAGTTCATATCGCTGATAAATTCCAGTATACTTTCTATGTAATCCAAAAAAGCATAGCACATTTTAGGAACAGGCCAAAGAATTTGTATTCACAATACAGGCAAAAGGAGTTAAAGAATTAGGATCTGCTGGGAAAGTTAAACATAGCATGTTTCTCAAAAAGGGAAAAATGGCAACTGAGAAGCCTGATCAAGGACTATGAGCTCAAGGGGAACAAGCTAAACATTTGAGCTGCTACTGGTGCCATTGCTCTAAAGGCAATAGGCAGAACGGATAGAAGATAAACATTTTAAACCAAAAGCTTTAACTGGATATAAGAATAAATATGACTACAAAGGGTTGATGAAGAGCCTTTAAATCTAGGATAAGATTTCACTTATATCTCATGAGAAAACTATCCGGGAGATAATGCCCAACTTTACTAGAAATTAAGACTCAGACTTACTAACTTTTTCCAAGTCTCGTGGGGATAAATATGTGATTCACAAAGAAATATATGTTGTTACTATTATACTAGGAAGGGTGAATGGTATCATTCTGCCTTCAGTGCAGGTTGGTGGGTAATGGCACCCTCAAAGTGTTGAAAAACACTCAGATGATAATGGGAAAGGGGTGGGGCATCAGCCACATCCCTTACAAGGATGGTAGGAAGGACCAAGCATGGGTGACAGCACTTCATTTTCATCTCTGCACAAATTACAGCATCCAAAGAGTTGCCAGTATGGTAATTTGCACAGTATGGTAAATTTCATGAGGTATTTCTATCTAAATTTAAAAATGAATGACTTATCTTTATAAAGTGAAATATTTAAACTTTTTTCTCTATTTGTATTAATTATAAAGGAATATATACTTACAAGTGAAAAGGATTCTAAAATTTGTAAATAAACTCCCTCTACTCCTCCAATTTACCATTTCCATTTGAACAAGAGTTCATTTTCTCTTTATTTTCCTCTTTATTTTCTTCCATATTTTCTGTGTTGCAGGATATAGACATATATATAGAATGTGTCATCTTTTATATAATTTTATCATTTTGCCTATCTATCCAACTTGCATTTGTCTATCTTACTCAACACCTTATATGTCTCACCTTATATATTGCATAACAGTTCTCACTTTACATATTGCATAACACTTTTTGTTTATCATCTTATAGATTGTATAACATAGTGGAAATACGTATAATTCTAATGATATGTAATGGCATATTGTACTATTCCCCTGTTGATGAATATTCAAGTTGTTTCCAGTGTTTAACACTTCAGGTAAAGCTGTAGGAAGCATCTTAAACACATGTCACATGTCTTTATGTTCCAGTGCTTTCAGTTTTATAGAATAAGTCATCAGAAGTAAAAGTTCTGGGTCAAATGTCATTTATTTTTACTTCATACATTATCATATTACTTTCTAAAAATCTGTAGCAATTTAGGGTCCCATCAGCAATGGGACATTTTTCTTGATCCCTACATAGTATGCCTTTAAAAAGAAAACTTTTGAAATTCAAAGAATAAAAACTATGTAAGCACTGCATGCCATCTGACTGAACCACTGGAGCTCCTCAAAGAATAAAAGTTTCAATTGATTATTGTTTTACTTTACATCTACTGATGGTAAGTAAAATATAATCACTTTTTATGTTTATTAGTTAAGATTTTTTTTCTGATTTGATGTTTGCCAGGTTTTTTTAGTTCTCAGAATTCATCATTTTTCTTTTCAAATTGTTTATGTTCTTTATATATTCAGAAAGAATAACCCTTTATCTGCCATGTGTGTTACAAAAACTTTCTCCTAGGGCTGGGGATACAGCTCAGTGGCACAGTGGTTGTATGGCAAGACGAGGTCCTGAGTGCAGTCTCCAGTGCTGAGAAAAGAGAAGAAAAGAAAAGAAAAGAAAAGAAAAGAAAAGAAAAGAAAAGAAAAGAAAAAAAGAAAAGAAAAGAAAAGAAAAGAAAAAAGAGAAAAGAGAAAAACAAAAGAATCTGTAGAAAACTTTTCTCCTCGTGAATCATTTGTTTTTTATTCTTTAACATAAATTATACTTTACTCATTTACACATAGCAAAATATAGTACTTAAATATTTTACTTATGTATAAAGTATACTTTACATATATACCTACATAGATAGAAGTATATTTACTTTTATATCATGAAAAATACATATATATTTTATATATTTGCCAAAAAATATATATACACCTCAGGAAAAGAACAATAGTATGATGCTTTTTCAACAGATGATGTCGCTGTACAGGGGATGCTAGAGGATGTCGGATATCACTGAAAACGCACTACACTGCTGCCCTTAGAGAAGAAATTGAAAGTGCGTGTGCAGCAGTCTCGATGACCAAGTTATCCAGGCAGCAGCTCGTAGTACTAATAAATGTATGGAAGCTGATGGCAACCACCTTGAGAATCCCTCAGCAATTGTAGAGGTGAAAGGTAACTTGTGCTGATCTCACAGTGTTTCAAGCGTTGTTTTACTTTATCTCTACTGACAGTGAGTAAAATATAACAACTTTTTATGTTTATTAGTTGGCTAAGTTTCTTCAGCTTTTTTTAATTTGTAAGTTTTTATGAATACATACTTACACAAGTTTTTCTTTGCCTGAAATGTGTATACGTTGTTTTGGTAGAATATACATATGCATAGGTACAGACATATATTCATTCATTCATTCATTCATTCCATGGACTTCAAATCTTCAACCATAAAGTCTCTTTTTCCCCAAAACTGCTTTTCTACAAATATGTTCCTAAAATTTCTCTTAATATATATAATGTTTTATTTCTTACATTAAATTTCATTTCATCTCTAATTTGCTTATCTTAGTTTTCTCCTAGATGACACAGCCAAAAGGGCACTGTTTAGTAAGCTGTCTGGGAGAAGAGTATACATAACCAAGTCATTAGAATGGCAAAGGGTGAGTCACACAGAAAAGATATCCTGAATTCAACCTGCCTCAAATTGAGCCCCAAAAAGCGCCGCATATGCAAGTCGTATCATTGTCCCATTTTCTTTCTTTCCTCTTACCTCAACCCATCATTGATTCTTCTAATGCCACTCTCTTGTTAACTCCCTACTACTACTTCCAGTGGAAGACCTCACCCCCAAAGTGTGGAGCAGGTGACACATACATAAATACGGCCAGCAAGATCATGCCCTGCTAGCTTCCTGTCCATCCTGCTGCCCCTTGCCACATGAGAACGCACGCCCTGTCTTGCCAGATTACCTAATTTTTAAAGAGAATTTTAAAATACTGAATTTTTAAGTAAACTTCTGATTTTTAATTAGGAGCACATTTCAATTAAACACACAGACACACACATACACTTGCACACATACACACACACGAGCACACACACACGTGCGTGCACACATACTGCAAGACAAACAAAGACTACTTTAGGCTTTATTGTTTCCATGAGTTACCACTTTGCAACCTCAGGGCTGCTCCAAGTCTTGCTGCCTTTAATCTGCTCCACATACTCTGCCAGATTTGCTATCTTGCACTCTACTCAAAAGCTGCCTGTTATTTTACCCAGTTGAATGAATTATGTCTCGAAGTCCTGGCCTGAGTTTCAGCACTGTCAGCACTTTGCCCTTCACCTACCTTGCCAGTGCAGCCTCCACCTATCTTTCCAATGTTACCTACACTTAGCCACACAGCCCGTGCAGGTTACTGTCTTTAGGCACTGAAAAAACTGTCTTATACATGAAATTCCCAAAAACCATTCATACAGTGGCCGGATGAATAGTCTTTTAAAGAATCATGTGTTGACAGCTTTCGGAGTTGAAAGAAGACTGACATGACAGATGGGATTTAAATTGAACAGGGCCTAGAATAAAGATGAAAGAGTTTGGACATTATTCTACTGGCGAGATGTGTAGTAGAAAGCATGTAATACTAAACACCAGAAAGTCTGGATTTAAATCTAGTTCTCATGTTTTTAAATCACGTGAACCTGATATGTAACATACTGACTGAAACCGAATTTCTGCATTTATAAAGTGAAGGGGTTGGAGGCAAGTAACTCTATAAATACATAATTTACAGGACTTGCTATTCGTAGAGATGAAAGCAGAGGAAGGACTCATAGAGCTCTCTGATTTTGACTGTGGGAGACACAGGAGCTTAATGACAAGGACCAGTATTTGGATAATGAATATCATACTGGTCAATTTTCTAATAAACACATATAGGTAAAAGGAAGAAGTAGTAAACACAAGTAAGTAGAAATGTTTAATTTTCTTCTGTCTCTTCAATCCCTTCCTGAAAAGCAACACCAAGCAAAGTGGCTTTAAATGGTCAGGTGCTTTATTAAGGCTCTCATTCTTAGGTGAGTTTGAAAACTATTAAATAAATATTCTACAGATTTTTCAGCTGCAGCAGTCTTGTGAACATGGCATCCTTGTAAACATGTTGTTTGTATGAACATATCTTTTAAATACATTCAATATTTTTCAGAATAGAAATGCATCTATACAAAGAGCTATAATTGTAGCATGGATCTACTTTCTAACAAGCCTTCCTCTTTAGCATTTCTGCCAACTCTCTTCATTAACTTTCACCTGCCCTTTAGTGAATTTAATCTGAGTAGTAAAAATATAAAACTGAAAAAAAAGAAAGTGAAAGACTTGTGAAGTTAATATTTAACAGCTTATAGGAATCTTTACTGAAGACTCTCTAGAACTGTATAGACTAATATCATAGTTACTAGCCAAATAGAGCTATCAAACAATTGAAAAGTAGCTAATCTGAACTGAGATGTGCTAACTGGTGTAAAACATACACAAATTCCAAAGACTTGACATTTAAAAATATAAAATGTATCTTAAGTAATTGTGTTAAAATAATGTTTTAGATATATTAGTAAAGTAAAATGTGTCATTAATTTCACATTTCTTTTTCTTTTGTTAACATTTTTAACGTGGCTATGGGAAAATGGGAAATCACATATGTGGCTTATATTTGCCACTCACATTTTGTATCTCTTGGTTGGTGCTATTATATAAGGTTTATCCAGAATCAAAGACTAATTATCATGACAATAGAGAATGCTAAATGCCAAAATTTTCTAAAATTCCATCTGCTAAAAGATCCCTGCTTTCTATATTCTTGTTTAGTCAACACTCACATCCTAGAGCCTAAGACTACAAGAAGAAATTGGTTAGTAATTATCATATAGAAATAAAGAACCATCCGCACTCAGGAGAAAGAAAAAGAATTCTATTTTGATTGTGTTGAGTCTGAGGTAGTACATTCAAGGAAAATGTCTGAGGAGTCATTGGAACTAAAGGTCAGAAGGTAGAA